>ML391029.1:5632-48639 GCA_005239525.1 Nicotiana knightiana
CCCAAAAAAAAAAATGCACGCCCCCCTCCCGTACTGGCCAAGAAAAAATGCACTAATGGGACAAGATGACCCATAAGGACCTGGTAGGGGAAACTGGAAAGTCAAAAAGCATGTGAAACTTGAGCATAAGAATTTTTATGATAAAATATTCTCTCTTCAAACAATTCTTAAGAATACAAAAATAGAAGCCTCCAGCTTGAAAGTATCATAAAGAAATGAAAAGAAAATGATCGGTTGCTCATAAAAGACTGGTAGCATGGATTACGGGCCAGCCTAAGCACCTACCACCCACCCATCTCCCTTCCAAAGCAGAAAGAAGAAAAAGGTAGGCATCTTATATGTGTTAAATAAGATAATAAGCTCGATAAGTTTAAGGACAAACTATGATAGCAGTAAACACTGTGTACCAGCTCTAGTTCAACTTCACATGCACTTGATACTCATAATAAAAGATATTAAACGATCTCAACATGATTTTTTGCTTCACTTCTATTTGATTTTCTATAACCAGACAAATGACAAACTAGAAATATGAAATAGCAATGCTTTCCTGGATTTTTACTTCAAGAAAGAATTTATAATATATCCTTAGCAAAATCAATTATAATAACTACAAGATGGAGTAATAACTACAAGATGGAGGCAAAGACAACCACCATTCCACTCCATAAAGAAAAAAAATACGGTCTGTTGAAGGGAATAAAAGGATGTATTATGACTAACCAAACTATAGAAATGATAATAGGCAAGTAAGGAACTTCCCAAGTTACTCCCCCCCCCCCCCCCCCCCCCCCCCCCCCCTCCCGGGGGAAACTTAAGAAATGCAAATACTCAGGCCAAAAGATTCCAATTTACATACCACCAGAAAGTACGAGGCTAATATCTGTCAGTTAAGAAGTTGATAAGGACAGGAACCTATGCATTTATCGTCATAGCTAGATATTTTTGTAGAATGCTAGCAAATCCCAGAAGTCAACCATGTATAATAGGCAAATATTATACACATCTACAAGACAAAACGGGCTATTACCTGCTGCCTTAAAAAGGCTGTATCTATTTCTGATATAAATCGAAAAAGTGGCTCCATCTGCTTCCAGAATAAGCTAGAGAGGGCTTGAGCTGCATTAAATATAGGTCCATCAAAAAAATCTTCTTAAACAAACATAAGTTGAACATGTCCGATGAGTGCTGCAAAGATAGATTTTATAGCAGGTAAACAAAAGCAGAAGGGGGTCGATAGCGTACCAGTATTGGTAACAGCACTTGCAGCAGCCAGAAGCTCTTCATGCCCATCATCTGAACCAACTAAGAGAAATAAAAAGAGAAGTAAATAACCAAAGAGGAGAATGACTCAACACCTATACAATCCAGCTACCTTACTGCTATAACTACCTAGAAAATCAGCTGAGCCATTCATTGTGGCTTGTTTCTGTCGTTTGTAAGCCTTACGATCAGCGAGCTTTCTGGTAGGAGGTCGGCCTGCTTTGCTGCATAAATAGTCACATAAATGAAGAATAGTTATTCCACTGGCATTAAAAATGTCAGAAAAGACCCAACCATCAAAATAAGGAGATAAGGTTCAACCTTTCAGTCTTATCAAGACCATGTCTAGAGCTTCTGAGTTGTTTTGCTGTTCCAACAACTCCAAGCTTCCCAACCATCAAGGGCGTTGGTGTCCTATTGGAGGTAAACCCCCTTCCAGTCCTCCCTTGCCTACGAATACCATCTCCATGGTCTTCCCCACTAGCCCTCTTACTTTTCTTTGGTGGGAGCAGCAAAGACATCTTCTGAACATGGACCCCAGCTTTTTCATCCACCTCATCAGACCTGTTGCTCCTGTCCTTGGACTTAATCTCAGCAGCCCCGGACTCCTCACTTTCAGAAGCAGCTGAAGAGAAGTGATCGCTTTTTAATTTGACTTGTTGAGGGGAAGAACCAGAAAGACGCCTTCCACTACTGAGAACATCACTTGTGCTATCAAGAGAAGGGATTTCATCATTTTTGGGAACGATAGGAAAATTAGCCCTTCTTGCTGGTCGAGAGATCTTCTGGGGTCTTTGGCTGGCCCACTGAGCAACAGGTGGTGATGACGACCTCATAGAAGGGGTGCGTTTACGATTACCTGTCCCGACCGCAGATGGGTATCTGCTGGTGCAGTGAGAGACTTCCCAATCATTAGCAGCAGATGACTGTTGAACTAGTGGAGACAATTTTGGTGAAACGCCTGAAACAGATCGCGGAGCACGAGCAGCAGAATTTATTTTCGTACTTGAAATAGGACTAGTAGATGTGAATTCTCGAGCAGCTGCCTTCGTTTTACTACATAGATAAATAGAATAAAATGAACATCTAAAGAACATAAAATTACGAGAGGAAAATAAACCCTAAAAAGGATATCACTCATAACAAGGATTTCAAAATCATAAGAGCAAAGATGAAATTGCAAAAGCTACATCCCCCAGTCAACCAAAATGAACAAGAAAGGAAAGTATAAAAAAGGTTGCATCCCATACTTTTTGATAGCTCTGATTTTCACCCTTTCTTTTTCTGAACCAATAGGACGATCTCTTCTATCGATAAGATGGAGACTGCTATCTTGGTCAACTTTAGACATGGAAGAACGCGCTTCTAAAGGCGCTTTCTGTGATACACCAACAGCTTTTCCAATTCCAACACCTCCTGGAGCAACTCCGAGTCTACTTGCAGAAAATAAAAGTCAGTTCAGAGTGAAAAACAAGTCTACTTCTTATCAGTTACGCAATCACAAGAATGATCTTGACCAACAAAGAAAAGAAAGATTACAAGTGAAAATTGGTTTTTGGTATTTTTCTCTCACTAAACAAATGGTTATCACTTTTATTCTTTTACACTTCCTATACAAAATTATGATACTACCTCTTTTGATTTTTATTTTTTGTTTTTAGAGGGCAACATGTTAGTATACATATTAAACAGGGATTACACAAAGCAGTGTAGTTCTATATAATTATAAGGAGAATTGAAGCCTGACTTCCTAGCCTTTAAACTATCATAAGTAATCTAAAATCTCATAAATGGATTCAGCTTCTTGAAAGTACTCCAGTTCACACCAAAAATAAAAGAGAACTAGACAGTTCATCTTCAGTTTCTGAATGGAACTTCTCTTATCTTCAAAACATCTCTGATTTCTCTCTTTCCAAATTGTCCACCAAGACAATCTTCCATCTCTCTTTGTGTCCCCAAAGGTTACCACCTCTCTATTAATCTCAACTACAATTTATTATATCCAAATAATCTACCTGTGAGATAGAGAAAGCAAGTTGCTAAATAAGTATTCCCTCTTGACTTCGGTTCTCAATACTTAATTTAGAAAGAAAAAAGCTTGTAAAAATTCAAAGACCTACTTGATGTTTCCAACACAATAGGTACACTGAGTGGTAAACTTACCACTGTAAATTGACATCTATATCTGAAGAAAAAATATAAAGCAACATGGATACAAATCATGGCTGAAGCAGACAAACAAATTAATAAACTAGCAAATTGAGAGTTCAGTTTAACCCCATTATGGTGAAAGGACCATCTTTCCTCCTTTGGCCTGATTCACTCCCCCCTTCTGTATATGAAGCCACAAGGATGCTTTGCTGCAAATTACAAGGAGACATTGCCCAAAAATGCAAATAATTGTTTTCTCTGGCAAACAACTCCTTGGGAGGCTAGTAAGCTCCAATTTCTACTTGACTACTTCTACTATAGGATTTGATGCTCTTCGGATCAGTGCTTCTAATATAAATGTGTGTAACAAGGTAGTTTGTCAGATAAAAAGTGCTTCCAAACAATAGCTCAACCATAGCAAAAAAAGGTAATCTACCAATAGAACCTTAGCGAGTCATATACGTCTATAAGTTTTCACAGCAAAAGGGTAGGTAGAGACATATCATAATATAAACACATTGAAGCTGGAGCTAAAATTTGATATTGATATTTGATACAACACCTGCAGCTATGGGTATCATTAAACCTCAAATTGCCATCAGCTGTAAGACGTGACTGCATTCCTTGTTTTGGTTCCCTGTGGCCATCAATAGGTTTTGATGTCGAGGAGCCTCCAGTAGTATCTGGTTTTATTCCAGAACGTTTCTTTCTCATCTTAGACTTCTCCCAGCCCTCTACAGCAATGGATGATGTATGTTCCTCACCCTGAACTGTGCTACCATTTGGAAGTCTCAATATCTCCCTATCTCTATCCATATTCCCAGATGGCCTTGATGGCGCTCGTACCTCCGGCTAATTCAACAAAACATATTCATCAGCCTTGAGGATGTAGGAACTGATTCCATGCACATGGTTGATGGATGAAAATGGATAAATTGAGTTGAAAGAGCATGTTCTACAAAAAAAAAATATGATTCTCTACAAAAGACACCTAATCTTCTATACCAACAGGGACCTCATTGGTGCCACAAAAGTTGGCTGAAAATAAAAGAACAACCCGTCAAGTATAAAATGTAATACCCCCAACCCAAGCATGCTTTAAAAGTTATCGAATAACTTGTTGAACTAACAAGAACTTATGTAATGTGGCGACAACATTTTGTTTCTCTCACGAGAAAGAAAGAAATCATGTTGTGTTCTTTTCCTAATTGGGAATATAAGGAAGGAGTATATGTGTGCACTTTTTTAGATTAAATTGATAGTAAGGATTTGAATTAATATGTTCATGAATTTTTTATTTCCTTAAGTAGTACCAGAAAAGAAGTAGGGAGTGAGTATTAATGTTAAAGAGTATTCAAAAAAAAGCTTGTTCAAATTTGTTGATAACAAAAGAACAACATAAAATAATGAGTCACATTATTTAATAAGAAAATAAGAGTGTTATAAATACTTACTGGGTAACTACTGAAAGTTCTAAAATTTTATGAAACTTCGCCGACTGAGCCAATTTCATAATCCGAACTGCCACTACAATACAACTAGACTACATTTTACACCATTAATTATGTTAGAACACTTGTTGACTCGCATACCATTTCAAATAAGAAGTTGTTGCCGCCTCAATAATCGTGGTCCAATAGGAGTTAAGCTCTAGCCATCAGACCTCCAAAGTCCGTCCTTACCATTTAAACCCCTCAAAGGTGGATTCCAGGGTGAGTAGGACGAAATCAGAATACTTGGATTGCCAAGTTCTGTGATGGGAGCATGTAGCCGAAATGGACATGAAGCTCGATACACAAGTCATCCCCAAGAGAGAGTTTCAAATATCTTGGGTCCGTAATCCAAAGCGACGGGGAGAATGACGAGGATATCACATCGTATTGGAGCAGGGTGGATGAAATGGAGGCTCACTTCTGGTGTTTTGTGTGATAAGAATGTGTCACAAAGACTAAAGGGTAAGTTTTACAGAGTGGTGGTTAGACCGACCATGTTGTATGGGGCTGAGTGTTGGCCAGTTAAGAAATCCCATGTGCGGAAGATGAGAGTAGCAGAAACGAGAATGTTGAGATGGATGTGTGGTCATACCCGATAAGATAAGATTAGGAAAGAAGTTATCGCGGACAAGGTGGGAGTAGCACCTGTAGAGGACAAGTTGCGGGAGTCGAGTTGAGATGGTTCGGGCATGTGAAGAGGAAATACATAGATCCCCCGGTAAGGAGATGTGAGAGGTTGACCATGGCATGTCTGAGAAAGGGTAGAGGTAAGTCAAAGAAGTACTGAGGGGAGGTGATTAGACAGGGCATAGCATTGCTTAAGCTTACCGAGGGCATAACCCTCGAAAGGAAGGTGTGGAGGTCGAGGATTAAGGTTAAAGATTAACGGGTAGTCGAGAGTTTCTCCTCGTCTTACGAGTAGTATTAGCATTATTCTTGTATTTTCTTACTTTTAGATTTTTATTATTACTCATTGTGTTGTTTGCTTTCGTTATCTTATTAACTTGTTGTTGACATTGTTTGTTGCTTCTCTTTCATTGTTCCATGAGTCGAGGGTCTATCAGAAATAGCCTCTCTACCTTCACAAGGTAAAGGTAAGGTCTGCGTACATATTACCTTCCCCTGACCCCACTTGTGGAATTATACTGGGTTTGTTCTTGTTGTTGTTAAAACTTTTCTATCTTAAACTTTCTTTCTTCACCTTTATATAAATATGTGGAGATTTTCCTTTAGAGAACACAAAATAAATTTTATATTTCAATACAAACCTAATTATACTTTGACATGTATAAACAACAAAAATATAAAGAACTATACTATTTACTATTGGAGTATCGGCTCGAAAAACTCTCATCTTTAGGAGAGACTTACTCTTGATATGTAATAGTTGTATAGATTGATCATAGTATTGAGTATTGAAATCTCTGCATCGAATCTTTAAGCTCGGATTTGAACTAACTGGACCCCTAACCTTTTAAAAGTAATTCCCCCAATAATGCATGTTTCAAGTGTTCAAAGCGCATAAACACAATTTAAATGTTCTTTTGTGAACTTGTGTTGTGTAGACGAATGGGTATGAGTGTCACCATATTAATGAATTTTATGACTACCATTCTAACATATGATATTTATGTTGATGTTTATATGTTCTATGATTACGACTCAGGAAATCTGAATGAAAGAAATGAGATTTGAATAATTTGATGTTCACCTATGACGGGTATGTTCACGACTAAGCCCGAGGAGTGTATTGTTTTTAAAAGGAAAATGCTTAAGTCCAAGGGGTTGTATTGGCAATGTATGTTGGGAGGAAGCTTTAGATGACTGAAAGGATATTCGTCTACTGAGTAGTGGTGATTGGTGACATTTATCTAGAAATGACACGTAGCGATATAGGGACATGACTATGATCAAGTATATCCACCTGGAATACCAATGGTGCATGCGTGTTTCTGGGTCTTGCTAGCAAACCTTAGCCTACTCATACGGTTTATGTGTTGGTGTAGTCCTAGCAGATCGGATGACTGATCGTACACCATGATATACATGTGGCAAATGTCAGTGTCTAGTAGGAACCTTCCCAAAAATGAGAAAAAAATGTCTTTACCTACAAACAACAACGGGTTTCAAAAAAAGTCTATTAGATGATTTACGTGTTTATTGTTTTGAGATTTTATTGAAGGACATGAGAAATGTGCATATTTTCTTAAAATACTAATCCCACCTTTTTTAGGGAGGTCTGTGAGACTTACTAGGGACGTATTAGTCACTTATCTTTGTGCTCTGCAAGTTCAAGTATCGCAACAGAGGTCACTAGTTGAGCACCAACTAACTTTGGGTTGCGAGCCCCACACTAGAGTTGTGGAGGCTTCTCTTGTCATTTTCTTCCATTATTATTACATGTCAGACTAGGTCTCATTTCGCTACATATGTTATGTATTCCATATAAGCTCTGTTGACTCACTGTGGGTTGGGAATATAACTGAATGATGTCCCACGTTGAGGCTTATTGTAGATACGGTATGCCTTCAGGCCTTTTTATGAGCATACTATATTTTATCAAAACATTGATCAATAGCAATGGGTCGTTTGGGACCCAATGCATGTTACATTGATGGATGTTAAGGGTTTGCTCGATGGGCTCCAAGCTCGTTAGGTGACGGTCATGACCCTAGTTTGGGTTGTGATATAAAAATATTACATATCCCTTCAAAAGCTCTTATTTATGTACTTCCTCAAATGTATGAAGTCTTACATGCATAGACTAGGAAAGTATCTGAAAAACACTTCACAATGAGCTCAACATTACACAGGCAAGTTAAATAAGGCAGACTAAATCCTAACACTCAACAACATCCAAATCCATTCGCTTTTTTGATATCCTCAACCAGCGCTCCAACAATCTCATGCAGTAATCACAAGCAAATCAGGAAAGGTTAGTGTCACTTCTCTACGTTATTCATAACTACTGATGCAATAATAGGAGATGCATCAAAAAGAGAATCTTAACTAGGAAGTATGCATTTAACAGAAAATATAAAATTCAGAAATACTGTATAAAGTTATAAAAGGATGCAATGAAAGACACGAACCCTCAGATCCACCATAGAAGTTCGAGTGCGCTTATTTGGAACAGAACTTTTAGTCCTTTCTTCGGACTTCTGTAGCTCCAACTCATACCCACTCTGGGTCCCTAATTTAGCAATGCCTGCCCCAGAAACTGACCGGTCACTTGGATTGGGTCGTTCATTCGATAAGACGTCTGATCGAGATCGTTTCCTTGATGGAATGCTTGGAAAGCATTTGTTGATCACAGATAAAGATTCAGTGAATATCTTCACACGTTCCCTGATATTTCATGAAAAATGTATCAGTGCAAATCTTTATCCAAGTTGACCAGCTAAAAAATAAACCAATGGAGCAAAGTATCGTAATAACTACCTAGCTTTAGTGCAGCTTTCCCGAAGACCAGCCTTCAGCCGTCTGGCTTCCTCTGGGAAGGGCGAAGAGGACAGTTTGCCTTTAGAAGATACCAGAGGAGAATCCTCTACTGGCATGCCTAAAGCTAAACTTGTGAATCGCTTGAAATCAATGTGCCTATTAAGCTTGTGCTCTGTCACCATTGCTTTTGGATCAAAACGTAAGCACTGAAAAAAGTTAATGACATCTGTTTGTGTTATCGTTGAAGTACATCTTGTCATGTTAGGTAGAGTAGATAAGATTGGACTCTCCATGTTCTCACGGAAGCTACCCGACCTATCCAATGAAGCAGATGTGTATGACCCACGCTGCCCGGAGGCATACAATGGCCTATCTGGGCTACTAGAAGATAGATTAAATTTGCTAGATGCTGACATGGCATCAGCTTGAATACGCTGTTCGTGTTACCCACCCAACTGACACAGCGGTGCATGGCAATAATCTACAACCAGAATGCATGAAACCCAGCTCAATCTCCTAATATTGATGATTACAACCTGCAAGGATACCATAATGGCATCAGAAGAGCTGCTCAGAAGAGTCCACAAAGACCATAAATAAGACCGAACATAAATAACTAGTTCCAGCCTAACATTAGGTGCAAAGTAATAGAACAATTTGTTAAGATGGAGGAGTTTAAATGTATATAAGG
Source organism: Nicotiana knightiana (assembly GCA_005239525.1). NCBI lineage: Eukaryota > Viridiplantae > Streptophyta > Magnoliopsida > Solanales > Solanaceae > Nicotiana > Nicotiana knightiana. The sequence goes on from ML391029.1 coordinate 14,672, forward strand.
AAGTTTTGAACATGTATCCATACTGAAACAGAAGCAGCAAAGAAGCCAAAAGAGATCAACCATAATGAAGAATCATCTCAATTGCATAATAACCTTTTAAAGTGGTATTTAAGTCAACAGATGACAAACTAAGCTACAACGTAACCAGGTTCAATATGTGTAACCATGGATTTCCAGAAAGATACAAGCAAGAAGATAAACACTCATAAATGTAGAAGCCACCAGTTATACGCTCAATAAAAGAAGGATTTTAAAAACTTCTGCCATGACAAAAAACTGTCATGCAATGCTGCAACTTCTATACATTTAACTATCATTCACTTATTTAAGTACTTCAAGCCAACAAAGAGCTAAAACACCCATTAATGGAGACAGAAAAAAGAAGGGTTCACACCTAAATATCGAATAGTAAGAAGATGTTGCACTCTGCACCTTCGAGTAGACGAGCTAAATTAGTTGATGAATTACATCTATCAATAGTCTATTGCTGATAATTTTGATCCGTTCGTTCGACCAGCACGTGCATCAGTGCAATAAACATTGTATTCAGTTTCTCTCTCTCCCTCCCTCCCTCCCCTCCCTCCCTCTCTCCCTTATTCATCAAGTAGGGGAGACATTTTAGACAATCTTGCCACTAATTCAGCTTTCTACTTTGGATCATTCCACCAATTGAAAATCCAAAGCTCTACTAATAAATCTTCTAGGATCAAAACAAATCACAACTTTCAAATATAATGCTCAGCTTTGACACCAACGATTTTTTATGCTCTTACTACTTAGCTTGAGCAGAATGCCAAAAATAATAATCTCCAGCAACATCAAAAAACCAATAATTTCTACAAATAAAAGATCAACAGATAAAAAAAATTAAATCTTTTTACCTGGTAACTTGCACTATACACATACAAAAACCCGAAAGAACGTGTGATCTGAACAACCTTGTATACCAAAATTCTGAAATGAACAATAAAACACATCAGAATTTGCCTTAGCTCGAGTTCAATTAGGGTTTTGAAAGTTTCGAATTCCAAGATAGTTACCTAAATAATTTATACAAAAAAATCTAATACGCAGACGATAAGAAAATAAATATTCAAATACAATTTTGTGTGTTATAAACTGAATTCACATAAATTCATGAAATTAATATATTTCAAGAGGAGACGAAGATAAGAACAATTTACATACATGGACGTCGTCGTTGATCGGAGTCTGGGAGAGTCGGTCGAGAAATAACGTGGATCGCTTTTGTTGTTTCGTCACCTGATTTTAGCCCGCTTTTGATTTGAGCCCGGACCAAATTTCTCTTAATTTTACGGGACGAATTATACAAATAGCCATTTTTAGGGGGTGAAGTATACAAATAGCCCTCAAAAAGTAGATGGCCTTGGAATTGTTGTCCTCTCTGCCCCATGGGCAAAACTTTAATTTTAATAATTGTTGCCCTTCGCTTGCTCTTTGAGCAATATTTTTAACTTTTGACCTTCAAATTTTGCTCATGAGACAAACGAGGGCCAAAACTTAAACACCATACTAAAATTTTATATTTATGCAATTTTTGGTTTGTAGGACAGCTAAAATAGACGAAAGTTATATTAATTTAAAGTTTAGCCGTCTCAAAATTAAACTTCAGAACTTCAATCAAAGGTTTGAAGTTTCAGATTGTGGGGTCTGAATTTTGAACGGATAAATTGAAATTTCATACCTCGCATCTAAAGTTCAAATGCAGTTTTAAATCGTAACGGAGGCACTAGGGGTGGGCATTCGGTTGGTTCGGTTTGAAGAAATTCGGTTCGGTTATTCGGTTTTCGGTTTGTAAAAGTAGTAAACCGAAACCGAACTTAAATAAGTTCGGTTCAGTTTGGTTTTTCTAATTTTGGTTCGATTTTCGGTTTGAACATTATCATATTGGGCTCCTTCTATGTGATAATAGGACCGGTGAATTTGTTGTTTTTTCTAAAACTTCGAAATTGTTGGAAATATTGTGTTTATAAAAAAAAAATAGACTAAACTTGCACACTATTATGGATCATAAAATTCAAACATAGTGTAAATTATAATTTTGTGTGAAATCCTCCCGGTATCTATCATATATGCTATGGAAGTTTTAATAGAGTGAAAGTCTTTAAGATTGGGAAGTTGATGAACTTACTTAATTGAGTTGAGTCTTTGATAAATTGGACCTAATAGTATTAGTTTATTACCTATGGGCTTAGCCTATATATAACTTAAAGAACATATATGCTAATAATTCAATTTTTCGGTTAACCGAACTAAATAACTTAATAACCGAAAATCGAACCGAAAAACTGAAATTTTAGAAATTTAAACTGAAACCACCTGAACAAACCGAATAACCGAAACCGAAATAAAAAAAATTGATTCGGTCGGTTTATTCAGTTCCGACCGAAATATGCCCACCCCTATGAGGCACGACTTAATTTTAGACTCGAACATTGAAGTTTTAGTTTTGGGCGTTCAAACTTTTGTTCGCGTATGAAATTTAGCTCTAATCGTTCAAGACTTCAACTAGGAAGGTATTCAGTCTTAAGTTAGTTAAAAATGACTAAACTCTAAATAACGTTTAAAAGTTAGGTATGTCTCAAATATAAGAATACAAAAGGTAGTTGTCTGGTATGGGTAATAATCTACTGCTTTTTGAAGCTCTACAAATGTCCTAATAATATTCAGGTCATTAGCATATACATCAATTTTGTCAAATTCAAATCTAAACCTATTCATAAAGACACACGAATAAATTAGATCATTCGCCTTTTTTATATAGACACAAGGACAAATTAGATAATTGATCCTTCTTTCAACAGGTATTAACTAAGTCGGCTATATCACATGAGCCCCAATATTTGGTTAAGAAAAATATTTGTTTAAGCTGAGAAAAAGAGTACTTGAACTTGAACTTGAAAAAGAGTATTCGGAATTCAAAATAACCAGGATCGGGATATGCAAAACAGCAATGCTATGTAATTAGAAGTGTTAATGGATCTTCAAAACCGGCTAAACAGATCGAACCGAATGTTGATACCCAATTTTTTTCTATATTATTTTTTAAAATGCATATATATCTTTAAAATAATGCATGAGCATCAATTAAGATTTTTTCATAATTTTTGCATTTTTTAAGGATTTTTATTAATTTATCCTAGTATTTTTATTATATAAATAATTACTAATTGCATCACAAATGGTTTTATGATAATTTTTATTGTTTAATTTTATCACTTATATTTATACTAAGCTTTAATTTTTTCATGAATAGCCACATTCACATTTTATGGGTTATAATTGCAATAATTTTGCAATAATAGCTCATGTGTGCATAATTACCTTATTTCACTAGAAAATAACCTTTTGTATTTTTATAATATTAAATAATTATTTTAAATCATTCTTTATAATTTATTAACTATTTTTACAAATTATTTATCAAATCAATTGGGTATTTAACAAATAGCCTCTTTTAATTTATTTAATTTCGGACCTTAGCCCAAATATTACCCCCAGCCCAATTAAAAATCATAGCCCAATACCCTGACCCAGTTTTTTAAACCCGCCCAACCTCTCAGATCAAATCATGGTTGTTGATCTCAAAAGATCAACGGTCCAGGATCATTTTCCTTTTTTAATTATACCAAACGGCCCCTAACCCTAGTCATTTCCTTCATTCTGCCTCCCTCCTCCCTTCTCTCTCAAACTCTCCCCTAACCCTAGTCATCGTCACCGGAAACCCTTCAATCTATGGGGTTTCCCTTTGATTTTAGGCCCCAGTCGGCCTCCTATCTTCACGGGTTGTTCGATTTTGTTGTTGTTTGAAGGAATCTCGAAGAGATTCAACTCAGATTCGGTCTAAACCTTTCATTTTTCTCAATGAAATATGCTTGTATTCATCTCCATGTTTGTGAGTACTATTATCTTCATGTTTTGGGCTTAAACCTCTGGTTCCAAACCAAATTTTTTCTCATTCCTATCATTTTTCAAAAAAAAAACTAGTCACTTTCTACTCGAGCTTGTTCAGATCTTTGTAGATCTAAGACGATTTTAAGTGTATTTGATATTTCTCTTTAAAATTCTTTTGTTTTTCTTATTATTAACCAATTTTAGTTTTTCGTCTAAAACTAGGGTTTCATCTCTTTGAGTTTCTGCAAAAAATGTTAAAACTTTTAAGTGTTTAATTCTGGTTTTCTTTACTTGTTCGACTGATTTTCATGTCTATGTTCTAATCCCTAGGATTTCTAATTACTTCACTATTTGTTCTGATATTTTTTCGTTATTCTTTGTCCTGTCAATTAACAAAAATTGACTGATTTTATTTGCTTAATTAGGGTTCGAAATTATATTTTTCTGCTAAGAATGTTACTTTCTGTGATTTTTACCTATTTTCCTTATTTGTGAATCATAAATTGGTACTAATTTCCTTAAATACGCTATTGACCTGATTTCTGGGTTTTGATTTATTCTAATCGACCTATAAATGGCCTCTGACTTATTTCTTGCCTTATTAAACCTCTAACTAGGCTGTTAATTGATTTTCCCTAATTTAAGAGATGTTTTTCGGATTCTGTTGAATTATTTGATTGAGTTTAGCCCTAATTAGCTGGTTGATTTTATTTGTATACATTATTTATGAACTCTAAATTATTCTTTGCCTTATTTGTTTTACTCTGTTGAATGCTATATAAACCCCCATTCTGAGTTTTTCAAAAGACAGGAACACACACAGAAAGATACAGAAACACCTACACACACAAACTCTTACTTTCACTCGCACACTCACAACTGTAGTTCTTTCTGTTACTTTTACTTGCTACACTGTCTAGCCGGTTGAAATCCAAGGCTAGACTCTTGGATTCTACTTGCCTTCACCTTCATGTTTGCTACCTTTTAACTGGTATGCCTCCACTTCTGTTATCATTCTATATGCTATGTAGTTAGACCTCAAAATGCTTCTGTTTGCCTTATGTTTTTCTGTTTATTGCTCTTAACCAGCATGGCTTAATTCCAGTTGATTTGTCCTGTCCTATATGTTAATATGGCATACTCATGTTTGATCCATGACACTTGTTTACTTGTTTCTCAACTAGCATGCCTCAATTCCAGTCCTGTTTTATGTGTTAATAATTTACCTTAGCATGTTCCTGATTAATTCATGATTTCTATATACTTCTTTCAAGGATAATGTGGTTTAAATTCCTGCTATCCTTTTTGTACGACTGTCTGTTTAGTCACTTAATTTCAGCATGTTGTTCTCTGTTTAATATATATCTATATGATCCCACCTAGTAATAGTTAATAAACTAAGCCAACTTATGCAATGTAAAACTTTGTTTGATTCAGTTGTATGCTCTGTGCAAAACCTGTTTAACCCTATATGTAGCTCTCCTGGTGATTGTTTAACTACTGAAATTCATGTCTGAATTCAGTCTGCTAAATGTGGTTCTATCTGTAGTTTTTAATCTTATAATCTGTTCCTATTCACCTCTAAGTCCAAATTGTTTTTCTAAAAAAACTATCTCATATTTTTATATACTATTTTCAACTCCTACTCTTAGATATTTAGGGCTCTGCCCCCCTCCCCCCAGTGTGAGCACTGCCTAGGAATCCATAAGACTCCTCCGAACTCTGACACACTGGGGCTGGCCTTCCAAACTTGTTCACAAAACTGTTTCATTGAAAAGGTTCGGGTGTGAGCATTTCCCGGGGTCCCTGAGGCCCTTGGGAACTTTGACACACCAGAAGCCCATTTGGTGGATTATGAACTACTGGTGTACTTCAAATTTGATTGAAGGCGTGGCTTCCAAGTTGACTTTGGGCTTGCCAAGTCTCCCTATAGTATAGTGATTTTCATTATGTAATTCATATAATGTAATAACAATTGTAAAACAGATATGGGGGTTATTAGCTTGGGAGGGATTTTATATATATATTTGTTGGGTTTGGGTAGAAATCATGCCTATAGGTTGTTGTGGTGATTATTTATATGCATGTTGTTGGAAACCATGCCTATACGACTTATCTTATTACTTGTGATCATGAATTTTCACACTTGCATCCTAGAAATCCTGCTTTTAGGTCGTTTATCAATTCTGCATCAAGTATTATATTTTCAAAACCTCCCTATGCGCATTAGAAATCATGTTTCTAAGATCTTCTTTGTTGAACTCGCTTGGAAATTGGTTAACATCTTTACTCGCTTAGATATCATGCCCATAGGAAATAAGTGTAAAAACAGTTTCAAGATTTAGACATCATGCCTATAGGAAATAAATGTAAAAACCAGTTTTTGTGTTTAGATATCATGTCTATAGAAAATAATGCTTACAGTTAGTTTCAGCACATAGAAAGCATGCCTATAGGATTTAAAAAAATGAAATCCTCCTATTAAAATCAATCACTGGTTTATAAATTATGGCCTGATTAACGCTTAGATATCATGTCCATAGGATTCTGCCCGACTATCACTCCGGCAAGCCTGTAGGATAATTAAGATCTTGGGTTTAAAATTGTGATTTTCTTTCTGCTTGAAACGTGCCCAGACTCAGTAAATTGATAAAAATCAGTAGGCAAACTGATAGATACTCACAGCCTCGCTTTAACAAAATTGCTATATATTCTGTTTATGCTCATTTAGATATCCTGCCTATAGGATCCTATATCATTAAAAATCGCTTGTCTGAATAGCGTGCATTTGTTTGTCTATTTGTGGAGGTAAACACGAGCCCCCTTAATTGCTCCTTATGTGATAGTCCTACTTGATTTTTGTTTGTCGCTTAGTTTTCTCCTTTTAAGCAACATAGGTGAGTCTAGAACCACCTTAAATAGAGGTCTTAAACACCTCCAGGGCCATAAGTAAGGGACGGGTAATGCAAGCATAAGGTACGTCCTGGATGTTATTAGAACGCTTAGGTAATAATTGAAAAGAGGAGGGTAACTGGGTAGTAAAGGAGATGATGACATGTGCGCTAATGCTACGCGTAACACCTCAATTTGGGGAAGGTTATTGAGTATTGCATGGAAGTGATCCTATAGGCTAATAAACTTAGGACCCCTTTAATTCATATTTTAAAGTAATCTCTATTTGTTTAAACTGCTTTATTTCCTTAAAAGATTAATTCACTTAAATTAATTTTGACCGGGATCCACCGTTGTGAACCTCGAGGGGTGCCTAACACCTTCCCCTCAAGGTAATTTCGAGCCGTTACCCAATTTTTGGTGATGTAAACCGGTTTATGAGCTATTTGTTTTAGGTTCCATGACGCACCTTAATCCGTTAGGTGGGGACTCTTCAAATCCCATACCCCGTCCCAAAAGGAAGGGAGTTGTCCCAAAATGTCGAAACTCGGACTCCGCTAGGAAAAAAGGGACGCGACACTGAACCATACTGAACCGATTATTAGATTATTTATTAAACAGAAAAGGGCTAGATGTGTCCCTGTACTATCAAAAATTAGTTATAGGTAGTCCCCGTTATACTATTCAACACTATCTACCCCTGCCATTAGCCTTTTTAACATATCCGTCCCTACATTTAACGGACCCATTTCTAAGGACACGTGGCGCAATTTTAAATAACCAAACCATTTTTTCCTCTAATATACAAACCCATCCGATCCACCGAACAACCCTAATCATCTTATCTACAACCCGTTTTGCGCTATTTCCGATGAAGGTTCAGGAATTGATTCAACATACAGAGAATAACTAAAAAATGATACAATTAAACAAGAAACAAACGGGAGTGTTGGTGCTTTGGTTGATTAGTTTTATGATGAAGTTTTTAGGTGGGGCGGTGTAAATAAGGAAGAAAAGGGGTAGTTGTATGCTCTGTTTCAACAGTGATGTTGTGGTTGTCGCTACATATCTTTTGGCTCTTAAGTTGATGGTTTTAGGCGGAGATGAGGGGTGGTTAACGGAAGGAACTACAAGTGATACCCAATTAAGCATAAAAATACCCAAATCACCAAGACCGACAGATCCATGATTCACAATCATCTGAATCATCCACAGCTAAGAACCAAGACTCCTCATTTAAACCCAGTAAACCTTATCCCAAAGAGGTAAGGTCAACGCCGTAGTAAAAGAAAATGGAAGCAACGGGTCAGCTTGTTACAAAGAAAAAAATTCAACAAAAGGTTTTTTCGTTTTTTATGGGTTTATTTCAATTCCCCTGAAAATTGAGGAAGAAGTGATATATTTTTTGTTTGTGAATTTCTACTGGTAATTGTTCAACGGAGTAATAGTACAGGTGTAGCGGTGGTTGAAAAGGAAGAGAGAGTTAGTCAAAGCTTTTCACTATTGCCTATTCGGGTAAGGGCTAAACGGGTTGGGTAATAGGGTATATGGTCTGGTTATTTAAAATTGCGCCACATGTCCTTAGAAATGGGCCCATTAAATGTAGGGACAGATAGTAAAAATTGCGCGGGGCACCCTATTTGGTCGCCCCCATTTAACCTATACCCGTTTTTTTTAAAACTTTTAACTTGTACCCACTTTTTAAATAACTTCAGCTCCCCTTCCCCTCGCTGAGCTGAAGTTCACCAGTTAAGCTGAAGTTCGCCAGTTATAAAGACAAAACTTCATCATACATGGCTGAAGTTCCCCAGTTACAAAGACAAAACTTCAGCTCTAGAGCTGAAGTTCCCAAGTTATAAAGACAACAACTTCAACATACGGGGCTGAAGTTCCCTAGTTTACAAAGACAAAACTTCAGCTCTAGAGCTGAAGTTTCCAGTTACAAACTTCAACTCTAGAGCTGAAGTTCCCAAGTTATAAGCTGAAGTTTTGTCTTTGTAAACTAGGGAACTTCAGCCCCGTATGTTGAAGTTGTTGTCTTTATAACTTGGGAACTTCAGCCACGTATGCTGAAGTTCCCCATTTACAAAAGACAAAACTTCAGCTCTAGGAGCTGATGTTTCCCAGTGTAACTAGGGAAACTTCAGCTCGTATGCTGAAGTTTTTGTCTTTATAGCTGGGGAACTTCATCCCCGTATGCTGAAGTTCCCTATTTACAAAGACAAAAACTTCAGCTCTTCCAATCAACGGAATAATTGGAACAAGGGTATCGAACTTCTTAATTGCATTATTGATTAGAAATGAATTTTTTAATATTTGACTACGTAACAGTGAAGGATTTAGTCACACACTTGAAAGATAGCCCATAAAGTCATGGGAATGATTGGACAATTGGTTTATATGGATCCTTCCTGTGTGAAAGCACAGAGAAAAATGACATTGCCAAAAATTGACAAGGTAAAATTTCCATTTATTCATCAAAAGAAACGTCCCTTTTGAAGCCAGAATTGATTTTTCTTGATACCTAACATAATGCATGAAAGGATCCTTGAATAACCATAGGGTAACCTGAAAATCCTTAGTAAAGACTTCTACAAGACGTTCCATTTTTCCATAGAAATTTATTCGTTCAAGAAGGGCTCCAAAAGATGTTGATCGTAAACGAGAAGATTGGTTCCGTAGAAAGACGAAAGTGGATTCGCATTCATATACATAAGAATTATATAAGAAGAAGAAAAATCTTTGGTTTTTTTTTGAAAAGGAGTAACCGGGCTTCTTTGAAGTAATAAGACTATTCAAATTCCAATATTCATGGAGAAAGAATCGTAATAAATGTAAAGAAGAGGCATCTTTTACCCAATAGCGAAGAGTTTGAACCAAGATTTCCAGATGAACGGGGTAGGGTATTAGTATATCTAATACATAATTTAGATGTGAAAAATTGTCCTCTAAAAAAGGAAATGTTGAATGAATTGATCGTAAATTATGAGATTTAAAAATCTTTTTGCCTTCGAAAGAAGATAAGGAAGATATTAATCGTAGAGAAAACGGAATTTCCACAATAAACGCAAATCCCTCTGATATCATTTGAGAATACAAACTCTTGTTGCACCCCAAAAATTCATTTTTGTTAGAATCATTAGTAGAAATAAGAAAATGATTCTGTTGATACATTCGAGTAATTAAACGTTTCACAATTAGTAAACTAAATTTATTGTTATAACCTGGATTTTCCAACAAAACCGACCTATTTCTATTTAAACCATGATCATGAGCAAGTGCATAAATATACTCCTGAAAGATAAGTGGATATAGGAAGTTGTGTTGTTGCGATCTATCTGGCTGTAAATATCTTTGGATTNTATGCAATTATTTTTACAAAACGGGTATAAGTTAAAACGTGGCACAAAAAGTGGGTACGGATGCAAAATCCCCGGGCAGATATGTTAAAAAGGCTAATGGCAGGAGTAGATAGTATCGAATAGTATAACGGGGGCTACCTATAACTAATTTTTGATAGTACAGGGAGACATCTAGCCTTTTTCCGTGTAATAAATCGTAGATTATTATATGAACTTATAACTGTACCGAATATTAGGGTAAATTTTTAATTTTATAAAAATAAACCGAAAAAATACTGAACTGTACCGAATAAAATTATATATGAAAAATATATTTTATATACTAAGTTTAACTAACAAAACATTAAATTTTTGGGGGTCTTGGGATCATGAAAATGGCTACAAGTGACCAAATAATTAATATTCAAAGTCCCAACTTCCAAACATATTCTACTACTCATATCGAAACTAAATTAGTTCTAACATCTCGAGTAACAAGCCACAAGGTATTCCAACGATCTTCAGTAGCAAGACACAAGGTATTGGATATCTTTCCTCTTGTATGTTTCAGATTTCTCTTGTTGGATACTACTATTTTAATAAGCTCTATTCTTGAGTCCAACTCTATTAGTATCTTTCCACTTGCATGATTTTTCTCTTGTCTTTGCTTATTTTGTTTTACGCTACCATAGAATGGTGCGATAAATCTCTATGTTGGGCATCTTACATGTTCCTTATCATCGATTTGAAAATAATAAAAATATATAGAAAGTGTTGCCAAAGTCCTACGTAAGTACATATTTAGCGCATTCTAACTTCGAATAGCGACTCTTATATGATGTTTTTTTTAAAAATACCAAAAAATTAATCGACCGTACCGATACCAAAGAGAAACCGAGATGATTGAAACGGTTCTGAAAAGTCTATTGGTTATACAAAATGGAATAACCGAAAAATTGATATAGTACAAATTTTATAAAATAACCGGCCAAACCGAACCATTGACACCCTGTATGTAATATTCCTAGAAAAGCGCATCACCATACTATTACAACTTACAAGCTGACTCAGTTGATTCCAAAGTAAAAATGAGAACTCACTGCATTTTCTACTTCCAACTTAACATTGATGAAAAATCCTGTTCCAAACAGCTATAAAATCATATACCACAACTTGGTGTCGTGGAAAATGTCAAAAAAGAATTTCCTATCATAGCAAATCTGGAGTTGTAGTTCTTGTTGTAATTACAAAGCCAGCAGTTTGACAGGATATCTGGGGTTGTCTTTTACATTTTTGGAGCATTTGTTAAACTGCTTCGCCACGATTGTGGATGGAGGCAACCACTTGCGAATTGCAATACAAGGTACAAAATCTGCGAGAATGAGAAGTTGATGAGATTTCAGGAATGGCACAACAGAATAGGCCACAGATAATATACACATTCACATATTGTTTTTTGACATATAAACAATTGACATATTGTTTTACCGAGGAAAACAGGAATATAGTTATTAAAACTTCCCCTTTTTTCCTGGCAACAAAAGTTTGGAGAAATAACATAACTGCATGTACATTACGAAGCGTATAACTATATAGTCCCTAATTGCTATACACCATATATTCACTTGGAAAGTATAAATTATTATAGATTAATGAAGTTACCAAAGAACGATTGGCTAAAGTATTGATGAATACCTAATAATGATGAGAAGCACACTTAGTTGAACTAAATGAGATGATCTCAAAGTTCTCAAGCAAATGAGAAGATAGATAATATGTCAGCTCAATTCAAAACTACCCGGCACAGAGATATCAATGGCATGATTTGAAAGATGAAAAAGGCCGGCTTGTTATTCCTTCAACTTTCACTCGACATAATGTGGGTAGATAAATAAGAGTACTGACATATACAAGGAAAAAGATTAGCATGTGAGTCGGGCGACTACTAGAGAGAGGAAACGGATCAGCATATTTTAGGGCCCTCCAGACCAAAAAAAAGAAAAGAAAAAAAAAGCCACGCACCAAATCACAGAATCTTGAGACTGTACGAGTCAAGATAGTAAAAAATGGAAAAAGAGAAGAACAATCTGCTCCTTGGTCCTCCTTCGACATACTACCATAGACATACCAAGAAATAGTATCTTAAATAATGTCTCGTGTAAAAGCTATAAAAGGAGTAAAGGCATGGGGTCAAAATATAAATAGACAAAGACGTACGCATAAATACTAATTATAGCTCAAAGTGTTGCCAGTGGAGGTCCAGCAATTGCAAAGTAAGACCCCAGATCAACATCCTGGTCATTGTACATAGTGATAAAAGGATGCCTCTGCATTTCATAGAAATGCATACAGTCACCACGCGTAATTGATCAATAATAACTTCGACAAAAATGAAAGGTAAAATCAATACCATGAGTTCGTTTGCTGACAATCTGTCCTTTGGATCCTTCTGGACACTGACATAAGTTACTTCATTAGAAATTTTCGAAACCCCATAAGAGAATCAAAATTTGAAAAACATACACAGAACAATTTGCACACGGACTCCAGGTATCACATTATCATATAGCCAGGTCAACATCAATGAGAAGCATATTAAGATTTGAAAATAGTTAGATGTGAAACTATAGTACTTTGCAATATTTTGCTATATTGAGTAGTATGGTTGAGATGTAAATTATTTATACACACGAATATTACAAGCAGTGCATCGGAATAGATGTAGCATGCTTTAACAAGTGTATTAACATAAAGAAAAGAAAGGATGTCCCCCTGTCTCAAGCCCCTCAAGCTGCCTACGAATCCACATATTAGAACTAAGAATCTGACTGCTGATATGCAGAACTTGATCCACTTCCTTCACCTATCCCCCAATCCCATCTTCTACACTATAAAGTCCAAAAACTCCCCGTTGACATGATTATATGTTTTCTCAAGGTCCGGCTTGCCAAAATCTGTGATTTTCCTTATAGAGTAAGCTTGTGAAAAGAGTTAGTTCTTATGGAGTCATCTTGTCAAAGGGGATTATCAAAGAGAATAAGAGATCCGCCAGCTGTGTTGAATACAAGGAGGGAAATGGCTCCTTTTTTTATAAGTAAAAGGTGGGAAATGGCTCTTAAATATATTTCAGGTATGTATGATGCAGGGGGTATTCGCGGAGAAATCATTTCCACAAATGTATTGACTAGTGCATGAGAAAATATTCAGGTAGCTGAGTACTTGAAAAGAGATATTCAAGGGGTCATCCGATATATAAGTTCTAGCATGCCTATTCACAAATCGGAACAAGAGGAGGTCGAAGAATTCTTTCAGAATTTTTTTTAATACTCAGTAGGGATAAAAAGGGAGGATAAGATGGTTTAAAAGCGAGTGAGAGAAAAATATTTTATAGTAAAATCTTATCATATGAAGCTTTGAGAAAGGGGAGGCAAGAGAGAGGATTGGGACAAAATTTTTTGGTGCAAATCCTGAAAAAAGTAGTCGTTTTTTGTTTGCTGCGCAGTGAGCGATGTATTGGTTGGAAGCATGGACTGGTGCACTGGTATTTAAGCACACTAACTGGTAAAGGGGGAACATAGTGAGCGGTTGTATTGGCTTGGAGAGGGTGTGTGACTAGGAGGTTGGCACGAGTGACAGCATGTGGTGCTTTGGTTGGTGCAGACATGGCTACCAAGAAAGTACCACTGGCAGCACTTGGCTACCTGCGAGTCTGTACGAAATTTACGGTTAGGGTTTGTGTTTGGGCAGTTATGCAGTTGGCCCCATAAAAATGTACAATGTGCGTTATTAATAACCTGAGATGTGTATTGTTTATACACAAGAATGTTACGAACCATATATAGAGATACATGTATTATGCCTAAACTAATGCGTTTACACAAAGAGAGGGCAATAAATTACTCTAACACTTACCATGCAGATATGAATGAGCAGAACTGAGGAGAAAATTGGTCAGAAGGAGCACAAGGAGCTGGTTGGTCAACAATTGCTTCCATAAGCTCATAAACATTAACCCATCCTTCCTCTCCCTGGGGTGGTGAATACGGGAATTGACCTGTTGCACACTCTAGAAAAACTAAACCCAAGCTCCAAATATCGCTTCTATACCCATAGGTTCCTCCTGAAATTCTCTCTGGCTGTAGTACATAGCAGTATATCAGCAACTTGTAGGTTTTCCGAAAGATTGTACAAAACATAGTTGCAGCAAAATATGCAAAGAAAACAGTTTCTTTGAGGTTATTTATGAATGACATTTACCTAGTAGTCTAATATTTTTTCTCGCTTTTATTAACTATCAAGCTGCAAGATACTCACAGACATATAGTTGTATGTGCCAACAAACGTATTGGCGTGTCCTGATGTGCTTGCCAGTACTGCACTCACACCAAAGTCAGTGATCTTGACATCACCTCTGTGATTGATTAGCAAATTGGAAGGTTTCAAGTCTCTATGAATGATGTGCTTCTCGTGATGAAGATACCACAAGCCTTTGAGCACCTAATTGCACGATAAAACAAGGTCGACTTATTAGCATGTCAGAGTTTCTTCTCGCGGAGATCCAATTATTTAACTTTTTACCTGCTTACAGATGGCAGCAAGATATTGTTCAGGAATCGTTTTGACTGTTTTCATAAAGTCTGCTAGGGAGCCGCCATCCATATACTCCAAGATTATGGAGATAGCACCATTATCAAAGAATGATTGGTAGCATATAACAACATAAGGACACTGGGATGACTGATTAATTCTCAGTTCCTGAGCAATATGCTTGCGAACAGACTCTTCAATATTCATTTGAATAACCTGAATTGTTACAACTAGTGTATAAAAACCAGTTCCTCACGATGGCAAGAAAGGAAGCAGTAGACAGTGAAGACTGAAGAGTATATATACCTTGAGAGCGAAGAATTGCCCTGTCCATTTATGTTGAACTAACCGCACTAGACCACCATTGCCCTTCCCAATAACCTTAATCGCTTCAAAATCAGCTAAACATAACTGGTTGTCTGATGGCTGTATAACTGAAGACTGAACAAAGTTGCAAATGTAAGAACAAATATCCTACCATAGTTGCAATGGAGAAAAATGTATGTGGAAGAGAGATCTGAAACATAAAGAACCATTAAATTGCTCGAGGTAGGATTCGAAATCCCCGGACTTATAAGCCTAAATTTGTTGCGATAATCGGCTTGGTTTATGATGAGATTCTAATAATAGTAGTAATATTAAAAGATTGTCAACATTTTCAATTCTTTGTGCAATGAGATAACGAACTAAATACTTCATAAGGTAAAATTTCAAATTTTTAAATACATTCCTTAAACAAGAATTCTTGAGAAAGCATACAGTTTCAACTTCATTCTGAGAGACAATTCGAACTCCATCTCTATTCACAAGAAGATCCCCATCCTTAAACGTCCCTGATTCAGTCCTACACCCAAAACTCCTCATCCATTAACAAATGCAAACAAAAAACAAACACACACACACACATATTGAGAGAGAGAGAGAGAGAGAGAGAGAGAGAGAGAGAGAAGTACAGGAATTTAGAGAGATTAACTTCATCAGGAGGAGGAAGAGAAAGCTTGAGATTAGGGGCTAAAATTCCTTTCTTCATTTGCAGTTGAAAGCAACTGTGTAAAACTTTTTTTCTGGGAAATTGGGTATTTCCTGTTCTTGTTAAAGTTGTCTTTTTTATGCAAATCTTGAGATTTAGCTGGGTCTACTAAAAGACACCTTCCATGTAATGATAGACAATTGTTATAGGCAGGTGTTGATCGAGGCTGGGTCGCCCCAATAGCTTTTGTTCCAACTGTTTATATGTATTAAGAAATTTAATAAATATTTATAAATTATTAATTTAGAACTCAATAATTTAAAAGAATTTTAATCCTAAACACAAATGGTGACTCCCTTTTTAATTATAGGTACATCTTTTTCTGGTTTTATGTGGGTATTCACGTTTACAAATGGCAGAGAGAGACAATTTTGGAGTAAATAAAGAGAAGGGAAAAGTAAGTTTGATGACTTTGATCTCACCAACCAAGAGAAACTGAAAAAGGAGGGAAGTCAAAAAGAAACGACTCAAAAGGAGGAGGAAGATGCTGAGACAGTCGTTGACTTTTTCCTATCTATTTGAAGAAAAGACAGTAGTTGAACAAAATATTCGAAAATTTAAATTTTTTAAACAAAAACATCTTTTTACTCCACTTTTCTTTTTTCATTTTCTGAAGAGAATTCAAAAAGATATCTTGTTTCACCAATAAGTTTAATTTTTGGTTATATTTATGTAATAATAAGTTAAACTTAGTTAATGATAATATCTCTATATGCGAATCTTGAAAGTGTGAATAATGTGGGACAGATCCAATAAGAGGTTAGCAATAACAACCATTAAGTATGAGCAATAATGGAAGAGTAACTGGTACTAAATAACAATAAATAACATTTAAGTAAATATAATGAGTGATTCACCCAATAAAGAATATATTTGATGATTGTTCCCCTTGACAATAATGAGTGACAGATAAATCAAGACACTTCGAACTATTATCGGATCTAATGAAAAAGTATGGAATAATATGAACAAGGATCATGAGAAAAAAGGTAATGTTTGTATCTTTTATAGAGAAAGAATATTTATCCAGCAAAATGTTCTTGTCAGATCAATATTATATACCCTTTATCCTTATCTCTTTCCTCTCCTCATATAGGATACACCCCTAGTAAACTCTAATAGTACACGTACAGTAAATATTCTTTATAATATTCCCTCTGCTGTCCTATTCTAAAAACTAACTGTCGTTCGTCCTTAACTGTTATACGCATTCCGACCAGGAGCTTCCCCATCTCCTGATCGACCTCGGTTGATTTTTCCTTAATACTTTCTCGCTCTGTGTGTTCCGGATTTCGAACTACACAATCGTGTGTAACAATTTTATTCTTAGAAGTAGCAAGAGCCAAGAGCAAAAACCTATGTGTTTTGTTTCAAAATGGTCATGTTTCTTTCTAGTGGAGTTTTATGTCCACCTTCTTTGACAAAATACTCCACTGACAATCATTGCCCCAATAGAAAGAGAATAAAAGTAATTATATGGGTGCAAGGATTTTTGTGAAAAATTATAGTATAAATTTGGTGATGTGAATGTTACGCAATAAATTTCTAGATAAGTTGCTACCATGTGACCAGGAGGTCACGAGTTCGAGCCATGAAAATATCCTCTTACCAAAATACAGAGTAAGACTGCGAACGATAGACCCTTGTGATCCCGATCCCACGCACAGCGAAAACTTAGTGCACCAGACTGCCCTTTATAAGTTAAAAATTTGTAATGACAAAAAATTTCCCAACTATACTGCTTCACATGACATTGAGATTTGAGACATGACAGAGTACGAGACATCAATAAATTCAACCATAGTTACTTCCACTTCAATTATTAAGTATGGGTACCTTTTAAATTTGAAATTTGATTTGCAAAGGCACCTTTTATGTTTTCTTGCTGTTTCGACTTTATGTTCGAACTTGCCTTAAGATGGAATTCATCAACTATCAAATTTTTTGAACCCAAACTTATACTGTAAAACAAGCTATGCAACGTTAATAGAAAATTTTCCTATAAAGGATTGTTGTTTCACAACCAAACTATGCAAAAACCACACGGATGTCATCAGTAAAAACTATTTCGTGGACAATTAGTTTTGCTCACTACAAGTGGCCAATACAAATATAAAGGCAGGCAGAAACATACACTGCAGATGGAGAAACAAAGAAAAATCTGAATGTCTTGACTTCACTTACACACACACTCATAGTATATATACATGTGAAAGTGATTAATGTAATCGGTTTCTAAACTTTAACCTGGCACTAAAAATAGCGTGAGGGGACGGGAATAGCATCGAACACCCTGTTTGTCTTTAACTTGTACCATGACACCAGTCAGACATAATCCATCATGTTGTAGGAGAACTTTGATAGCAGTTGTGGAACTCCGGCAATTATTGGTCCATAGGTCTGCAGAAAAGGGTATTGAATGCCATTAGCCTCTTAAGTATAACATAAAATATGGTCATTTAAGGTACAAAAGGCACTAGACAACATTTGACTCGTTAGTGAGAGTCCACTGTGGATCATCATACTAATTTGAATGTGCCTCAGGTACAGTACCTTGAAATTTTCATGAACTTGGCAGAGTGGAACAGCTAGAAGCTTAAGGTTCTTCGGTACAATGAATTTGCGACTTTCGGGCAACCTCACAAGAAAGAGTTTTGTGCACTCCTATAAAGAGAGAAAGTCAACCTTACTAAAGGAAGTGCTGTGCACTCCTACAAAGAGAAGGACTATGGCTTCAAGAACTGACGGCAAATGAGATAAATTTCAGAATGTAATGAACAAGTACCTTAGGCCTTTTTGTATCAGGTGGCGTAAATGGGTAAATCAATGTTTCAAAGTCAGGTCTCCACCACATCCCAAGGCATTCACCTACCTACACATCAAATGAAAGATATGTAAGATGCTTAGCAAAAAACTTATAAACATTATGTCAAAACTTTGACATACCTCCCAGCTGTCATCTTCGCTCATGGATAGCTTACTTGAGAGCTTACGTATTAGACATTCAATTTCTGTTATAAGTAAACATGGATAACTCTTCAGCGCTGCGAAGTCCCGGCTTCAAATTGGACAAAAAGAGAAAAGATATCATACTACCTGATTCACCAGGCCTAACACGGCCACCTGGAAGCTTAAACATGGAATTTCGTACTTGCAATAATAGTACATGTGGATGTTTGAACAACTCGACCTGCAATACAATTTCGTATTGTATAACATTTAATGACCACAAAGAATAGTCCCTTCGATATGCAGTATGTAATTAGATGGGTAATTGCCATTTTGAATGCCAGAAGAATACCTAAAGCCTTTTGGCAGCTTCTTAAGTTATTTTGGATTGAAATCACACCCCTTATTAAGACCATCCATGAGGAGTCACATGAATAAGTATCGAGATCAGTCACTTAACAATCATGCACCAATTATGGAACTTGAACTATCGGGACAGATGTTGGGAATTCCAATCTGTGGTACTGTTTTGATTTAAACTACTGATACAGAAAATATGTTAACATCGCAGACTTAGAACCTGGAAAGCTGCACAACTGACTGCTGAACTATCTGGATGACCCTACTTATTCAGCAGTTTATGAATCAACCAGGTTTTAGCTGCAGCATGCTGATGGCTCTACCTATTCAGCACTTTATGTACCAACTAGGCTTAGTTGCAGTATAAAGTTGTTTAATAAAGGACGGGGACAGAACTTACATCTTTAGGTCACTATGTTCCCTCGAAAGAACTTTAGCATGGAGGCTTTTGATCGTGGATATTAAACAAAGCTGTAGGGTTGGTATCCTATGATCACATAATGAAATAGCAGGAGAACCCTGTTGGAGCTCAATTCCAAAATGAGAACCCTAAAAGTTCAAGACTTCAAGTTATTTACTTCACTGAGGACAGAGAAGCGCAGGATCAAGAAAACACAGCTCCTAAAGCTGGAAACCACGTTTTGTTTTGGGAAAGTTTGGTTATTTCTTGATTTGTGCGTGTCATCCTTGCACAGAGGCCATGCCAATCTTCTCAGCATCATTCGAATTTTATCCGATGTTCCCTTCAGCAATAAGCCAGTAACGTTGTCGTGATATTCTATAAAGTTAAATGGTGTCAATTAGATGCAAAATCAACTTTAAATATATTAATTACATGCAAACTCCAATTTTAAGTTTCTAAATTAGGTATATGATATCTATTTATTTCAAATTTCTAATCTCCTTAGTTCCTATCACTGACATATAGATCTATCATGATTCCTTAACTATTCATAATTTTGCTAGCTATATTTATCCTTAATGCTACTGTCTGTAGAATAAATCTCCATGGTATTGAGACACACGCCTTAACGCCTTAGTGCTTGCACTAAAGCACCGCTTAGGTGACCAGCCTTGTTGCACTGAGATTCAAGGCTTAAGCGTGCCTGAAGCAGGCTTTTAAGAACACTGGTAGCTCAAACATGCTTATCATCCCTGCGTTATGAGATTAGAAAGGCATCGGTGTCTAATTTCGTGGCTCTGCAGCAACTGAAACCTTCAATTATTTCTAAAATGAGTTTTTAACACTTTTTGGGATGGTAAATTAGAAGTAGAAGATGCTATTGTCTTTTTCTTTTCCTTTTTCTTGTGTGCGAACCATTACGTATCCGAAACTTACTGGTATGGATTAAGAGTATCTTAAAATCCGGAGTATGTAAAGGTGCTTCATATTCCGGTAATAGTTAGTTCTTTTCCACTTTCGTAATGTAGAAGTCCAACATTCAAAGATTAAAGGTGATTGATGCTATTTAAGATCGAAAACTCTGAAACTGAAGATTTACTGTTAAATTTATTTGAAATATCTTTACAAGAAGTAATTCAAAAAAGTTGTCAAAGTATACCAGTTAAATTTTAATCTCTGATGCAGTATCCTAACCCAACACATGACATACGGGCCAAAATAACTACTTTGATATACTACTATCAATAGTACAGCTTGTGCAGCGGCTTATCGAGAATTTCATCAAGAGGTGTCAAAATATAAATAGTTAGATATATCGAAAAGTCTATAGTAAATTTACATAAAATTAAAAAATATTATCTAATAAAATAGAGTAATTTTCCGAGGAAGTTGCTTCAATGCGGCTCCTCCACTACTTGTGCGGTCTTCCATTAAATAGTTGAGCCCCTACCTATCTAATATCTATCATCCCCAAAAAGTAACAGAGAAAAAACTAAGTGATTTTTTTTTTCCGTTTGGACAGAGTTACCTCATACCTGCTCGTGCCATTAGCCGGCAACGGACACCACGGTTATGTTTAAAAAAAAGAGGAAAAGAGAACAGAAAGGAATTTAGAAACTAACCAAAAGCACAGCTTGTACACAGGTCCTGAGTCCATGAGTATCGTAGCTGAAACCAAAACGATAGGGAAATCAAACGCAAGAGACTAAAAGAGCTAAAAAAAACAAAAAATAAGAAGAAGATAAATTAAACATACTTCAATTTCATGCGTAGAACGCGATCAGCTAAAGTCTCTTCCTTAAACTGAAGAGCCGCTTTTGAACCAAAATAGTAATGATTCAGTGGGTAAATATCCAATACGTTACCACCACTTGAATAAACACCGCCGTTTCCCTCATCCGTTAAGAAACTATGATCGCCCATTGATTTGAACTGAGACGAAGCACAAGCGAGAGATCAAAAAACAAGTGTAAGTTGAATGAAAAGGAAGATACGGGAAAGAACATAGGAAGTAATTTCCAGGCTTACTTATAGAAGAAAAGTGTTACGTGGCTGTTCCAGAAAGGGCTGGATAGCCCATTTTGGGTCTACTATTTAAGTCGTAGTTAAAGTTGAGAAATAACACGGACTGGTCCGTTTTTTGACTGATCGTTCAAAAATAGTCAATATTTCATAAGTCATTAAAAAATAGTCAATATTTTGCTGCAATAGAGATCGGTCCAGTATAATATACTGGAATTCGTGCACCTGTGTATGAACTTCCAGCATAATATGCTGGAACTCCAACACGCGGAAAGTTTCAGCATAATATACTGGAGATTCGAGCACCTGTGTATGAACTTCCAGTATAATATGCTGGAACTCCAACACGCGGAAAGTTTCAGCATAATATACTGGAGATTCGAGCACCTGTGTATGAACTTCCAGTATAATATGCTGGAACTCCAACACGCGGAAAGTTTCAGCATAATATACTGGAGATTCGAGCACCTGTGTATGAACTTCCAGTATATTATGATGTACCGATATACTTTGCTAGAACTCCAGTATAATATACTAGAATTTCAATATACTTTGCTGGAACTCCAGTATATATACTTATACTGGAATTCCAGTATATTATGTGGAGTATTTTACTGATTTTGAACAGTGTTTTTGTTCAGATTTATCTTTACATGAAAAGTGGCTAATTTCGATTATTTTTAAAACTGTAACTATTTTTTAATAACCACCTGTAAATCTGGCTATTTTAAATTTATCCCTTATAACCTTTTGCAAGTATAGTCATTTAAAAAACAACTTCCGATATACGCAACATTGAGTTTTACATATTACTTGTGCAAACAAACTTGAAACAATCACGCATGAAATTTGAGCTCAAATAATCGAGCCTGAAATTTGGCTTGCCAAGGCCAAATTTTCAACAATTGCGCTTAAGTTTGACCTTGCTGAATCAATTTTTCTGAAGTTTGAACATCCAATCTTCATACGTGCCAATGTTTAAGCTTTTCCAACAACACTTACTTCATTTAAATTCATTTTTCTTCTTCGAAATGTAAGACTCACTTTTGATGTTTCCGAAATTTTTCAATAACAATTTTTATTTTTTGAAATTCAAGACTCACTTCTTAAAACTTGCAACAATGGTGATTTACCACTTTATGATTAATAGTCATTTTCCTGATTGCCCATTACGATTTAGCTACAATTTTAAAAGTAAATAAATTTCAACCATTTTATAACAAATTGGACAAAATGCCTCTAAACTAAAACGGAGAACCTACTTTCTTCTTCTTTCAGGTTTCCTAATTCTAATCACGTTTTCAACCAAAACCCAACAGCACCGTTTAACTTATGTGGCTCCTTATTGCTTAAATTTATAGGATTTAATGTGCGACGGCCTACTTATAACCTATGAGCAAGTTAGTCAATATCAATTGGAGTCCTCCAAGAAAATTGCAGAAATATGACATTGTTTGGGGTGGTCTTTAACTTTTGACCCCGGCTTGTCCCGTGAGCAGAGCGTCAGGGTCAAAAGTTAAAAGTGCCGCTAATAGGATAAGCGAAGGACAACACTTGTTAAACTTAAAGTTTTGCTCATCGAACAAAAGGAGATAAATATCCAAGACCATCCGCTATAAGGACTATTGTATACTTCACACCTGGGTCTCTTGCCTAAACAAAGTCAGCCCAACATGGACGATATGCAGACCAAAGATTTACATGGTCGTTATGTGCTTGCTTTGCGCACCAGCTTGGCAAAAGTCGAATCCCTGGCTCACATGAGTGGCTCTTGGCTTCTTAAACATATCTATATTGTTGCTTTTCACTACCAAGGTTCAGCGAACCAAATTGTTCTGGATTGTTCACAGAATCAAACTCCATCAAACAATGGTGGAGTTTGAACTACGGCTGTTCAAAACTCCATGAAAATTCGAACTCTAGCACACACTGCCACATTTCAAACTCCATGAAAAAATCCTGGAATTTGATCTATGGCAGCCCAAAACTATATGGAAAATCCTATTCGGACTCCAGCACACACAGCCACAATTCACCACAACTACACTACTCGAACTAATAAAAAAAGAAACTATTTTTAACCAATTAAAACTCTAAGATTATCAAAAAAGACATCATTTTCAACCAAAACAAAACTCAGCATTATCAAAAAGACACGAGTAAACTGAAGTTAAAATCAAATTGGAATATTCAACGTCTAGACTGATTATATTGTAATAATCCTTCTCAGGCCATAATCAATATCTGCCTCTCGGGTCATCTCATCCACCTCTTCATCAGTCAGGTTTCTCTCCAAGGTTTGTCAATACATGACGAGGCTGAAATGAAAATGTAGATATAAGATGCTAAAAATTGGCTGTCCACAGTACAAAGAAACGACTAGCATGTCAAATTGCATTTTCCTCATAATTACTTGCAGAAAACAACCACAACTCAAGAAACAAAAAGGATTTGGATCATAAAAGCAAAGTCGGCACCCACACTAGTCAAATAAGTCCAAATTGTCTATAAGATCAATTTTCAAGGAGGAGGAATCTGAAAAAGAACTTGAGAAAACCTGACATCACAACTATCTCAACAGCGCCAAATAAGAAAGACTGTAACATAATATTAAAATGGCTAGAATTCCTATACCTTCATCTTCTGTGCCATCAGATTCAAGAATTCTGGAAAATCAACGGTACCATTATGATCAGCATCAACTTTGCTGATCATATCCCATAGTTCAGCTTCAGTGGGATTTTGACCAAGTGATCTCATCATTGTTCCCAACTCCTTGGTAGTAATAGAGCCTATAGAAGCAAACTTCAGATCACATCTAGAGCTTTTGATTTTGCTCATGGCATGTTAAGTATCCATTTATTGAGCAAAATAATCACCAGAACTTCCGAAAAACGTTCATTACTAACAGAATGATTAATTTTACATCAAGATGAAACAATAATCCCCACATAAAGGAAATTTGTTTTCTTGGAATGCAATGATAATACAGACAACTAACTGCAGAAAGGCAATGCATACACCGAATATATACTTTAAACAGAGAGATCAAGAATCGAGATCAACTCAACAAGTGGCCTCTATTAATCCATTCCCATATACAAAGAGTCGTGCATCTATGTGCACTAAGTTTGAAAACAAGCAGCCTGTCACAGAACAGAACAAAATAGAACTCATTATTCAACCACCAAAAGTTAAATATCTAACAGGCCTTCACAATTATCTAACTAGAACAATTAGCTATTTTCCTCAGCAATCTGGTAATATCATCATCTAGAATTATTTAAAAAGTATAAATAAAAAGGAACCACCATCTTTGGCCATCGTCTAACTGCTCATGGATCTCAGTTCCTCCAAATGTGCTTTTATTTGATCTTGAACAAGCTCTAATCTCCTCGAATAAACTTCCAATTCTAGCATCTGTTGCTTCCTCCATTTCTCGTCAGCCATCATATCAGAGTTCATTGCACCGCTGCTGCCAAATCCTAAAGGGATTGGACTCAATGCCATTCCGAACCCAAAACTTCTTGATCCACTCAAATTAGTCACATTGTTTAACAACTCCTTGAAAATGGGTGATAGACAGCTCCTCACTGTTTCCTCGATCAAACTAGGTATTGAAGCTGTTGCTGCTGCTACTGCAGCTGTGGTTGTGGGAGGGGCCGTGGCCTGAGGTGCTGCCATCGGAAAGGGAGTGAACCCTGGTGCAGGTCCGGGTGCGGGTGCACGTGCAGGAGAGGACATATTTGTCCCTCCACCAGATGGAGATGGCAGATAGTAGTGTTGAATAAAGCCATGTTTTTCTTCAACTTTAACTGCTCCTCCTCGAGACCTTTTCCTCGACCTAGGAGTTTTAATGTCAATTCCGTTATGGTTGTGGTCAACGAAATTAGCGTTAAGGTTAAGGTGAGAATCCTCATCGTCAAATCTGCCATCTTCTGGTGGTGGTGGTGGTGGTGCTGCTGCTGCTGCAGAACCGCCGCCGCGGACGACAACAGGGACCGCATTGCTCCAGATTTTTCGAGATATTTCGAAAGTAGCTTGATCATGAGAGCTTTTAAAGACAAAGTCTTTACCAGATGCCATTTTGCTCATTACATTCCGATATTTCTTCTTCAACCTCCTCAGTTTCTCTACTAACTGATTTTTGTTGAAATCCAGCTGTAACTTGCTCTTGATCTGGTCATAAAACGCCGTCGTATCATGATGATGTGACGACGAATTAATTCCACCTCGCTGTGTCGTGTATTCCAGAAACCCTTGTAACAATTCAATCTCATCTTCATCCGTCCAAAGACGCTGAAAAAGCTTCCGAGAGTCATCGATAGCAGAAGGCTTTTTCTCTTCCACAATCATAGCGGCCGGAGGCGGAGTAACATCGGCGAATTCGTTGATCCGCTGTGCAGGGACACCGACAACGGCTATAGTAACCGTTTGTTGATCAACAGGAGCAGGCGCCGGAACAGGAGGAGAGGAAGTAGAATCCTCATCGTCATCATCATCGACGTCAACGTCATCGTCTTCTTCATCAACAACGTCATCGTCGAGATCGTCATCGTTGAAGACTGGGTTGTTGTGCTGGTCTTCTACGGAAGCCATTAGAGAAGCTTGAAAGGGGTGGGGTGGGGTGGGTGGGGTAGGGAAAGTAGCGTGGGTACGGGTTAGAGTGGCGATTAGGGTTCGGGTGAGGGCTAAGGTTAAAATGTAAAGTGGTTAGGCCGAAAGTAAAGGGAGTCACGAGCGGGGAGAGGTTTCGTGCAAGACTGGGTTGGGTTGAACGGTTCACCAGCTCGGGGATGTGGTGCGCACGTGGTCTGTTACCTAGTTTATCTCACATGTTCCTCACGTGACTTGCGTTTCAGCTTTTAAACCACTATTGTAATTAAGTAAATAAAAATGGTAAAATTTATCCTTACTTTTGAATAGGCCAAAATCTGCCCTAAACGCGGTAAAAAAGACTGTGATGATCGAGGTCGAGCATCATTGATGGGATAACAACGGCTAGTTTTCGAAATAAAATATTAAAGAGAACTGCAGTTATACTATTAGGGTTTGGTGGTGAATTGTGTCAAATATATAAGGGAAAACGAAAAGGAAGTGACGCATGTAATATTCATTTGATAAGAACACTTTTAAGAAGAAAATTCTCTCTCTTATAAAAAGACAAAGATTATCTTTTGATAAAGATTTTTGCTCATATTATTTCACACATTTTCACCGGATCCGGGGATTGTTTAAACAAATCTTGGATCTTTCTTTTATTCATCATTGTCAGGAAAAATATTTGTCCAATCTATCCATTATTAGGTGAATCATGCCTTAAATGTCATTTATCGTTAGCTGTACCTCCGTTATTGCTCATATTTTAAGGATATTTCGTACTCATTGTCATCAATCATTTACGGGATTTGTCCCCATCTCCCACAAGTTTTCAAGATTTGCATCTAGAGTTATTTTTTTAAACTAGATTTAACCTATTATCACTTAAATTTAATAGTTTCGCCGAAATGTACACTTTTTGGTCAAACAACCTTGTGTTTACCACACATCATACCAATTTATTATTACTAGTCTCTATGACTTAGACAATCATCACAAATACCAATATTTATGTAATATTATTTTGAATTTCATTAAATTTGTTTTATGAGGTACAAAAATATTATTATATCACATCCACTTAATACCTCTTTAAACATGATGTCTTGGTATATTTCTTTATTGTTCTTACCCATTTGAAAAAATATGTCATAACAAATAATTTAACATTAGGATTGATCGATTATATAATTTATTGGTTGTCATTATAAATATAAACATATCCAAAATATTTACTAAATATAATTTTAAAATTACCAGTTATTTTTTGGCTTGAGAAGTCAAGTTTTGATGAGAAAGGTACGTGTGATAACTTATTGGTCCATCAAGTTCCATATAAATTATAAAGGAAAAGAATTATACTCATCAAATATGAGATCTCATATTTTTTTGATCTCATTATAAATGATTATATAACAACGATCTAGTTGCTCATACTACTCCTCTTATCTTCTCTTAGTTAGGTACTAAGAACACAACTTTATATTTTAATTTTTTTTTATATGTGTATCGCTATCTTATTATAATGGTAGCAACTGAGGATTTTTTTTTAATTTTAGTTTCTTTTATATGAGTGATTCATATAATTAAAAATCAAGTGTAATTGTATTGAGATATTAATCAACTCATTAACCCTTTAAAAAATATTTTAATTTGGATGAAACGATGATAGCTGATAATAAGGATTCCAAGTAAACTATGACTTTGCGACTTTAACGTTCCAAAAATATCTAACCCTTTTTATAATTAATGAATCTAAATCCCACAGAAAATGAGAAAGAATAACTAGACGAAGTAGATTGTCATCCAAGAATAAGGCTATTGTACGGAGCATTTGTTGTCCAAGAAAAAGTAAGCAAAAAACTCTGGATAGAGAGAAAGAATTTTTACGTTTTTTTATTTTTTGGTGTTTTCTTTTGGTTTGTATATTGTATTGTGTAAAATAACAGAGAGGAGGTAAAATATTGTATTGTTGGTGCGGTAGGGAATCCGAAATCAATTTGGATAGGAGTATTTTACCTTCACACTTTTTCCTTTTTGCTCGGTATGTGCAATTTAAATCGGAAAAGAATTCCAGCGTCAGGTGATTTACAATTATATCCTAAAATTAAACATAATTTAAGGTTATAAAAGTCAATCAATGTTTCAGGGATATTTTAGTCGTTCGACATTTAGCCTAAAGTATTCGTGCTTATATATATATATATATATATATATATATAGAGAGAGAGAGAGAGAGAGAGAGAAGGACATTTAGGTAATTTAAATTTTAGCTTTTGAGGTTCCCACTTTTATAATAATATAGATTAAGTGATACATTAAGGTGAAAATACATTGTATACGGCTAAAATCGGAGAGTCCGATTTTACGATCATTATGGCATTCCATAGTTCGTCTTTGGAGGGCTCGAAGTACAGTTCGAGGTTCGACACCGAGGGATCATATCTAGGATTCCCCACGCTCGACCTCGGGGCGATATAAATCAGTGACCATCATGGAAAAGCGGGAAATTCCCAGAGGCACGTGGCTAGAGTTAACAACGCCTGCAAGAATAGTACAAGTCCGTACCGGACCATTAAATAGTTGTACCAGTTGTATCTCTTTGTAATAATTACACATGTACTATGTTAGGATTCCCCCGTCTATATAAAGGGCACCCTTGTCATTTTTTACAGGGGATATTCAATACAAGAACATTCTCTGATCTCTAACTCAAACTATCTCTACAATTGTTCCGTTGATTTATTGCATTCCATTTATTGTGTTCATTGATTGTTCTTCATTTATTGCTCATTGTTGATCATAAAGAGGCCATTTTCGAGGCCCTCAATATTGTTATATCTTCATCAACCGCCCTCTGTCAAGCACTCGAGCTCGACCTCGAGGCCCTGTTTCGGCCAGCTTGAGACCTTATCTCTCAATAGCTCGGTCTGCATATCTCTACTTTTCTTCGTTATTATCACACTTTCTTTACTTATATTTAGCATCTACTGCCTAACAACTAGTATTAAAATAAATCACATATTTTTAGAACCACAAAATCAAATTTAATTGTAATTACTATTTTCACGGTAAACAGTTTGGCACCCACCGTGGGGCTAAAAATAATAGTGATTGTTTTAGTGCTGGTTTTCTAAAAACACAAGTTATTATTTACACTTTTTCTTGTCCAATAATCTTCAATTTCAGGTCAGAAAATGTCTAACTCAGTGAATCCACATGAAAACAACGGTCCTGAGGATCATGGGGAGAACGGTGCAGCTGCTTCAGGCGCCGGTGTACCACCGCCAAACCTTGAAGGGGCACCAGTACAAATCCCCATTGATGACGACTCACGCAACGCTCAACATTTCGATGTAAGCTCTCATACAGACGGAAGTGTGCGCGAAAGAGACCAACATGAAGCACAGAGAACCCCTGCTCAAAAGGAAAGAAAAGTTAGCCTTCATGTCATTTTTGAGATGTTGCAAGCACAACAAGTGGCTATTTCTCAGCTACAAAGTCATCAAAAAACTCCAAGCACAGCACCACCGGATACGACTCCTCGAGTCGAACATGCACCAGAAAGGTCGAGCAATAACGGGTCAGCAACCGACCTCGCTATTATGAAGATGCTCGAGGACCTCACAAAGAGGATTGAATCAGGCGAAAAGAATATAGAAGCTAACGACAAAAAGGTGGAGACATATAACTCGAGGGTCGATCAGATCCCTGGCGCACCCCCGATTCTGAAGGGTGTAGATTCAAAGAAGTTCATGCAAAAGCCATTCCCATCAAGTGCGGCTCCGAAGCCCCATCCTAAAGAAATTCAGAATGCCCGATCTCCCGAAGTACAATGGGACCTCGGACCCCAATGAGCACATTACTACTTACACTTGTGCTTTGAAAGGGAACAACTTAAAAGATGACGAGATTGAATTCGTCTTATTGAAAACATTTGGAGAAACACTGTCCAAAGAGGCCATGATGTGGTATCATAACCTGCCCCCGAACTCGATAGATTCGTTTGCCATCATGGCAGACTCTTTTGTGAAGGTGCATGTTGGTCCCATCAAGGTCGCTACGAGGAAATCTGACGTCTTCAAAACCAAACAAAGAGAGAGTGAGATGTTAAGGGAGTTCGTATCACGCTTCCAATTGGAACGAATGGAATTACCACCGGTTTCCGATGAATGACCAGTGCAAGCCTTCGCTCAGGGCTTGAATGAATGAAGCTCGATAGCTTCAAAGCAGCTGAAACAAAACTTGATCGAGTATCCTGCCGTAGTTTGGGCGGATTTACACAACATGTATCAGTCAAAGATCAGAGTCAAGGATGACCAATTGGAAGCCCCCTCGGGCTCAGTGTATCCCAGCAGGCTCTTAGCAAAGGAGTCGAGGCTTCCAGCGAGAGAGCCGAGGCCAAGCAAAGAAAGGTATCAACCATATATAAAAAATCGGAGAAATATTCCGAGGCGCAATATACCTAGGAGTGATCGAAGGATGGATCGGGGCTAGAATACTCGGGGATTCGTGAACAAAGCCGGGTTCGACAGGCACACAGGGTCGGTAGAGGCACCCCGGCTATCTGAGTATAACTTTAGTATTGATGTTTTAGACATCGTATCAGCTATAGGTAAGATCAAAAATACCAGGTGGCCGAAACCCATACTATCAGATCCTTCGCAAAGGAACCCTAACTTGATATGAGAATATCACGGCACTCACGATCATAGGACCGAGGATTGCAGATAGCTCCGAGAAGAAGTAGCCCGACTCAATTAGCAAAGGGCACCTTCGAGAGTTCCTCAGCGGCCGAGCTAAGAAAAAAATTCGAGAGAGAGAGGCGAACATGAAAAACAAAGAAGAGGAACAACAACACGTCATCCATATGATCATTGGAGGGATCAACATCCCGCAAGGGCCTTTGTTAAGCGAACAAAAATATCCATCACAATAGAAAGGCAAACCCGGAACTATGTATTCGAGGACACTCTTGCATTCAGTGAGGAAGACTTCGGGACTTTGTCTCAACCACATAATGCACTGATAATTTCTTTTCTCTTGAATAACATTCAAATTAAATGTGTGCTCGTGGACCCAGGTAGCTCGGCCAATATAATCAGGTCGAATGTAGTGCAGCAACTCGGACTGCTCGATCAAATCATACCTACCTCCCGAGTCCTCAATGGATTCAACATGGAAAGTGAGACAACGAAGGGGGAAATCATCCTCCCGGTCGACGTATCCGTTACAGTTCGAAACACCAAGTTCCATGTCATCGAATGTGACATAAGATACAATGCCTTGATTAGAAGGCCGTGTATACATAATATAAGGGTAATGCCATCAACTCTTCATCAAATGATGAAGTTCCCCATAAAAGACGGTGTAAAAAAGGTATATGGAGAGTAGCATGCGGCAAAGGAGATGTTCGTAGTACACGACATGGCACCGGCAACCATATCTTCCACCTCGAAGGGGTGAGAAGATAAAACAGGTCCCCGAGGATGATGAAGAAGAATTCCTCACTCCTCGAACCTTCATTGCCCCCCGAAGAATCGGACGCAACAAAATCAACGGTCGAAGAACTGGAGCAAGCTGTTTTGATGGAACATCTCTGTCACGACCCAAATTCCCAAAATCACGAGATCGTGATGGCGCCTAACACAATACTTGCTAGGCAAGCCGATGTTAGAAATCGATTAGCTATTTTTCCTTTGGTTACTTATTTAAACACAATAAAACAAATTTAGAATAGATTAAATCTAATGATTTACGACGAATAACATTCCAAATAAATAAATAAATCGAATCACGAACTAAATACATAACTATGAAACTACCCGAGGGTCTGATGTCACAATTCACGAACTGCTAAAGAATACTATAAATAAATGGGCTGAAAGAAATAATGTATTTGTTTCGAATGACATAAAACAATATTTAAGTGAATAGGAGAAGACTCCAGGAGTCTGCGGACGCCAGCAGATCTACCTCGTGCCTCCGAACAAAATGCGCAGCTACTGATAACTCCTAACTCTGATCAGTACCTGGATCTGCACAAAAGAGTGCAGAGTGCAGTATCAGTACAACCGAACCCATGTACTGAGTAAGTGCCGAGCCGAACCTCGGCGAAGTAGCGACGAGGCTAGGACAAGACACCCAGTAAAACCTGGACATCGAAATCATGCTAACAGGAAATAATAGCAATTAAAGAATGTAAACAACAATTAATTGGAAGGTAGCATGCGGTAGGGAATTTTCAACATAAAGAATGAGGAAAAACAATAAGGCAACACAAATAGTGATCAACAATAATTTTATCAATCAAAGATAGAAAGTAAACTTGCACGACATTACCCTTCGTGCTTTTACTCCCAGTCTCACCAAAAATAAATAGAATAGACGGCATCACCCTTCGTGCTTTTATTCTCATCCTCACCAGATTATAATTTAGAACTTGCACGACATCACCCTTCGTGCTTTTATTCTCATCCTCACCAGATTATAATTTAGAACTTGCACGGCATCACCCTTCGTGCTTTTATTCTCATCCTCACCAGATTATAATTTAGAACTTGCACGACATCACCCTTCGTGCTTTTACTCTCATCCTCACCAGATTATAATTTAGAACTTGCACGGCATCACCCTTCGTGCTTTATTCTCTTCTCACCTTATAAATAATCATGCACGGCATCACCCTTCGTGCTTTTATTCTCATCCTCACCAGATTATAATTTAGAACTTGCACGACATCACCCTTCGTGCTTTTACTCTCATCCTCACCAGATTATAATTTAGAACTTGCACGGCATCACCCTTCGTGCTTTATTCTCTTCTCACCTTATAAATAATCATGCACGACATCACCCTTCGTGCTTTTCACTCTTCCTCACAATATAATTAAGTCATGCACGGCATCACCCTTCGTGCTTTACACTCTTCCTCACAATCTCATCAACTCATCAACAACATAAAAGGGGATTTCACTAGAAACAGTACTTCATCATAATTTCTATCACCATTTAATTTTCATCAACTCAATGTTCTCAAAGGAATTTCACAAGAAATCAGTATCTCATCATGGTTACTATCATCAATTATCATTTCAATTCAACTCAATGTTCTTAACATTTCACTAACAACAATAATTACAGATGACGGGCTTTAAGACAACTTAAAAAATTCATGTATTTTTTTTTTACAAGAATGAATCTCATGGAGCTGTACAAAAAAAGTGAAGAATTCGTGATAATGTTTCTTCTTTCTACTTTAAAATAGTTAGAAACGGTAAATTCGAGTTGGCTCAGTAGTGAGTTAATAAAACATTTAGGTACTTAAAAATATCTAGAAACTTTTAATTTAAGAAAAGTGAACATTTACTTTACCCTAACACAAAAGTAAAAGAATGACAAGTGTTTTGGAATAGAAGGAGTATATATATGGTAAAGCTAATCCACTACTTATGCCTGAATAATTACAAGAAAAAGAAGACTAATCTCTTCCCATCTAAAAAATCATTTAAAGTGAGTGTCAAGAAAAAAGAAAATGTTCTACGATTGAAAGTTGGCATCGTTAGATGGTCGTTTTTTAAACATAGGATGGGAAGAAAAAAGTTTTGACAATGAGATTAGAAATAATACTCCGGAAATTTTGTTGGAGGGACCTTTTTAGAACTATCGTTTATATTCGATCCTGTTTGTCCTAAAAACGGATAACAATTGAATTTATATGTGATTTTAATGATACGTGATATCACTTGGCATAAACTGAAAAAATATGTAATTTGATATTAAAAATTGATTGTAAAGAAAAATAAAATAAACCAAATGAGAGTGCAACTTTGACCCTCGAGACGGATTACCCTTGAACAAAGGAATGAGCA
>ML391030.1:9190-26178 GCA_005239525.1 Nicotiana knightiana
AGTTCTCTTGAGGGAAGTAAGTCTAAAGAAAATACAAAAAAAAAATTGTTTTAGGTAGTGTAGTAATTCCCCCTTGGTTTTCTTTGGACTGCGGTTCTTTTCCAAGGGTTTTTAATTGAACCGGGTGTAGGCAGTTTTTAATTTTTAGGAGTAGGAACCACATGATTGAGAAATTAATCGCAGCAATATCTCGGAACTTTGTGATGCCTTGAGAATAGTCAGTACTTTGGTTGTGACGCTTAGGCTCAATTTTTTGACTCTAGGATAAATACCTTAAATCGTGGATTCTTAAATTTGCTTAACTGCTTTGACTGGAGTGTCGTGATAGATCCAATCTTGAGTGAGTTATGTGCCATGTGTGTGTGAGGTTTGTATGTTATTCTGTGCATTTCATTTGATGTCTAGAACTTGCACCGTGTGTATGCAAAGCGAAATAGTAGTTTTGTTCAGTCTTGGAAGTGATATAGGCGTTTTTTTGTTAAGCCAGCTGTGTATATTTTACCCGCCTAATTGTTATGTATCGTAGTTAACCCCGTTGAGCCTATAATTTTGTTTCTTTGGCAACCACATTACAATCCATACCCCTTTGTTTGAATCAATCATATATTTGAACCTTGTCACCTCTCGTAAGCACTGGAAATGTGATGAAGCATGGAAAAGTTAAAGTGTGGGGTGGTAGGTTGGTTTTTGAGGGAAAGGTAATGTGTTGACCTCGATGTTAGAGTAGTGAGTGAATTGTGAATAAAGCATGGTATGTGTGAGTCGATTATTGAGGCGAGGATGTCACACCTTTGTGCTTAAACTATTTTAAAAATTCTTGGTATAACGCGTTAAGGGATTTGCTTAATAAGTTTTATTCATGGGTGTAGTTTAATTGCTCGATGACGAGCAAATGTTTAAGTGTGGGGTGTTGATGTGTGGCTAGAATTCATGGTTTAACGCATTATGTGCCTTATATTTTATGTGCGTTAATGGTAAAAATACACCTCGTTTGAGCATAATGGAGTCTATTTCATGTGTAGGTGAATTGGAGATGGAAGTCGAGCTAAATATATGCATAAACGTCAAAAATATGCTCAAGAGTCAAAAAGGAGTGAACCCGGCTATAGCCAAGCATTTGGGCTGTAAAGCCTAGCCTAGCCAGGTGTTTAAGGGGCGTTTGGGCTCTAACGCCAGGGATGGCCAGGTGTTTGTCCCATAACGCCTGGTCCTCGTTCCGGCCCAGTCCGAGTTTTAAAGGCTTTAATTATTTCCCGGTTTGACTAGAAGTATCCTACACGTTTAGGGTTTGTCCCAAAACATACAAAATAAACCCAAAAACACAACTTTGAGAAGACTTTTGCCATAAGAGACAAGAGGAGATTGGGGAACACTACTCAGAAGATCAAAACATTGATTTTTACATCTTTTATTCCTTACTTTGTAGTTTAATTATGCAAGTTATTTTGGATTTGATTATTATAAGCATAAGTAGCTAATTTAGTTAATCTAAGGTTTTGGTAGAACCCGTTGGGGGATGAACTCATTGTGATATTAATATAGTTTTGATTGGTTGATTAAACTTTATTTGTTTAACTACGTTCTTGTTGTAGTTGATTGAAGGGCCCTCAATTAGCTGTGCCTATTTATTATGTATCTTCTTGAGAGAGAGTGCATATTTAGGTAGTTTTTTGAACAACACCACTCCCGTAGTATAGACGAAAGTCATAACCGAGCGTTTAGAGGTTGGATTAGAAATAACGATACCTCGGGTGCAATATAAAGTGAACTGTAATGCAATCTAGCTAGCGTAACTTGAGAGAGTGCGTCTAGTAAATTATCATAATTACTTGAGAGAGATTTATGGTAGCTAGAGTGTTCATGATTGATAGAGACAACTAATCAAACTATAGGAAGTATCCAAGAAAGAAGTTCACCGACGGGGGAAACCATAATCTTAGACCTTTATTCTAATTGTTTACACCGCACTGTTAGTTAATCTTTAGTTTATTAATTTTGTTCAGTAGAAGTAGTAAAACATCACCAATTGATATTCATACGTTTTGAGAAAGTTTATTAAGTAAAATTTTAGTATTCTGACAGATTGATTGATACGTTAACTCCCCATGGGATCGACTCTGGGCGTAATACCCCGGATTATATTTTCAACGCCCGTTTAGTCTTTTATTAGACATAGTTGAGCGTGATCATTGACCCAAAAGGGTACCCCGTTCAGATGGTCAGACAAGTGTGAGGCGAGCTTTCAGAAGCTCAAGACTGCTTTAACTACGGTTCCGGTGTTGGTGTTGCCCACGGGTTCAGGATCTTATACGGTATATTGTGACGCATCCCGTGTTGGGCTCGGTGTAGTATTGAAGCAGGATGCAAGGGTGATTGCATATGTGTCGCGACAGTTGAAGGTTCATGAGAAGAATTACCATGTCCATGACTTAGAGTTGGCGGCCATTGTTCATGCACTGAAGATTTGGAGGCACTATCTTTACAGTGTATCGTGTGGGGTTTTCACGGATCATCAGAGCCTACAGTATTTGTTCAAGCAAAAGGATCTCAATTTGAGACAGAAGAGGTGTTTGGAGCTATTGAAAGACCATGATATCACAATCTTGTATCATCCCAGAAAGTCCAATGTGGTAGTCGATGCCTTGAGTAGAAAGGCAGCGAGTATGGGAAGCCTTGCGTACATTCCAATCGGTGAGAGGGCGCTTGCATCAGATGTTTAGAATTTGGCCAATCAGTTTGTGAAGCTGGATATTTCATACATGTCGCTCGGTCTTCCTTGTTTGAGCGCATCAGGGAGCGACAGTATGACGACCCTTATTTGCTTGTCCTTAAGGACACAGTGGTGCCAAGCAGGTTACTGTTGGAGAGGATGGAGTTTTGAGGATGTAGGGTCGTGTTTGTGTGCCTAATATGGATGGACTTCGTGAGTTGATTCTTAAGAAGGCCCACAGTTCTCGGTATTCTATTCATCCGGACGCCGCCAAGATGTATCAGGACTTGCGGTAGCATTATTGGTGAAGGAGAATGAAGAAGGACATAGTTGCATATGTAGCTCGGTGTCTAAATTGTCAGCAGGTAAAGTGTGAGCACCAGAGACCTTGTGGTTTTCTTCAGAAGTTAGAGATTCCTAAGTGGAATTGGGAGAGTATCACTATGGATTTTGTTGTTGGACTCCCACTGACCAAGTCAGTGCACTTCATTCATGTGGTAGTTACCTATTTATCAAAGCGGTTGGCAGAGATTTACATTCGCGAGATCGTCCGTCTTCACGGTGTGCCTGTGTTTGTCATTTATGATCGAGGTACGCAGTTTACCTTGCACTTTTGGAGAGCAGTACATCTTGAGTTGGGCACGCGGGTTGAGTTGAGCACAACATTTCATCCTCATACGGACGGACAGTTCGAGAGCACTATTCGGATGTTGGAGGATATGTTTTGCGCAAGTGTTATAAACCTCGAAGGATTGTGGGATTAGTTCTTCCCACTTGTGAAGTTTTCTTACAACAACGCTACCAGTAGAGCATTCAAATGGCTCCCTGTGAGGCACTATACGGTAGGCGGTGTCGATCGCCACTTGGATGGTTCGAGTCGGGGGAGGCTCGGTTGTTGGGTATAAATCTAGTACAGGTTGCCTTGGATAAGGTCAAGATTACTCAGGTCCGACTTCGCACAGCTCAGTCCAGGAAAAAGAGTTATGCCGACCGTAGAGTTCGTGATGTTGCATTCATGGTCAGAGAGAGAGTGTCTCTCGGGGTATCACCCATGAAGGGTGTGATGAGATTCGGAAAGAAGGGAAAATTGTGCCCTAGGTATATTGGGCCTTTTGAGATTCTTGAGAGAGTGGGAGAGGTGGCTTACAAGCTTGCGTTGACATTGAATTTATTAGCAGTTCATCTGGTGTTTCATGTGTCCATGCTCCAGAAGTATCACGACGATTTGTCCATGTGTTAAATTTCAGCTTTGTCCAGTTGGACAAGGATTTGACTTACGAGGAGGAGCTGGTGGCTATTCTAGCCTGAAAGGTTCATCAGTTGAGGTCGAAGAGTTATACTTCATTCCGAGTCGGTGGAGAGGTAAGCCCATCAAGGAAGCTACTTGATAGTCCGAGTCGGACATGCAGAGTAGATATCCCCACCTTTTCACCAGCCTAGGTAATTTTATATGTTCGTTCGAGGACAAACGGTGGAGAATGTGATGACCTGATAAGTCATCTTATGTTTAAGAACCTAATACTATGCTATGAAGCCTTAAATACCTCATTTTAGCCTTCCTCGATTTGTGTGCATAGTCCAAGCATTTTTTCGGAAAGCTTTTATATTAAAAACTAAGAAAATATAAAAATTTTACCTTAAAATCCATTTTAGTTGACTTTGACAAACGTTTTGAGCAACGAACCCAGATTTGTGTTTTGACGGTCCCGATGTGTCCCTATCGCGATTTGGGACTTAGGCATATGCCCAGAATCGAATTCGAAAGTCCATAGCCTGAGTTATCGCACTTGGTTGAAATTTGAAAGTTAAAGGCTTAATGATTTTGACAAATATTTGACTTTTTGGATATCGGGTCCGTATTTTAATTTCGGAACCCGGTATAGGTCCAATACTATATTTATGACTTGTCTGTAAAATTTAGTGAGAAACAGAGTTGGTTTGACGTGATTCAGACGTCCAGTTGTGAAATGTGAAGTTCATGAGTTTTCTTGAAAATTTCCTCTGCTAAATTCGTGTTCTAGGTGTTATTTTGGTGATATGATCGCGTGAGAAAGTTCGTATGATTTTTTTTAGGCTTGTGTGCGGGCTCGGGTAAGTTTCGGATATGCTACAGAGTGGTTTGGACTTAGAAAAACTCAGCTGGTGTTTCGATTCTGGTGCAGGTCTCTGATCTCGCATTTGCAAGGTCAGGCCTTGTATTTGCGACCTCTGTCAGGTTCGTATTTGCGTAGAGTGGTGGGTCAGCACTGAGTTCGCATTTGCGATCATTTGGTCGCAATTGCGAGGAGACCATTGTTCGCATTTGCGAACAAGTCATCGCAATTGCAACGATAGTAGGAATTATGAGACTTCGCATTTGCAAAGAAAAAACTCGCATTTGCGGGGTTCGCAATGCGGGAATTGTGAGACTTTGCATTTGCGGGGTTCACAATTGTGAACCCGAGTCACAATTGTGAACCCTAGGTCACAATTGCGATAACTGCAATTGGTCTAATAGCTGAAAAACGGGATTTTCTCCCATTCTTCAAATTTTCAAAATAAGAAAATCATAGAGGCAATTTTCCCAAGAACTCTTCTTCCCCAAATCATTGGTAAGTGATTCTAAACTAATTTATTTCAAGCTTTCACTATATTTCCTAAGATTTCAACCTAAAATTTTTTGTTTCCATGGTGGAAATTTGGAGTTTTGGGTAGAATGAGAGATTTTGTAAAATGGGAATTTAGACCTCAAATTGAAGTCAAATTCCAAAAGAAATTACATAACCGGGCTCGGGGGTGAATGGATAATCGGGTTTTGGTCCGAATTTCAGGTTTGGACCAAGAGGGCCCGGGAGTTAACTTTTGTTGACTTTTTCAATAATGACCTAAATTGAATCTTTTTCACTCGTGGGTAGCTGCTAAGGCTTAATTTGATTCGTTTGGTTGGTAATTTGCTAGATTCTATTGGTTTGGAGGCTTGTTTGAAAGGCAAAGTTGTGATTGAGATTTGAGTGGACTTTTAGAGCGAGGTAAGTGTCTTGGTTAACCTTGACTTGAGGTATTAGGACTTGTTTGTCTATTTGCTACATGTTTAGATACTGGGTACAACGTATATGTGAGGTGACGAGTACTTATGCGTTGTTGTCGGGTTAAAGCATGCGGATGAGACTTGTTCCTTATAGTTTATTTCTTACTTTGATCCTGTTATCCATGTTTAGACTAGTTACTTACTAAATTGATCGTTCTTATCGTTTTTACGGCCTTTTTTGATAATTGAGTACTGATTCCAAAGTTGATATTGATATTGTGGAACCATTGTTGAAGTAAGTTTTGTTCATGTTGAGTCTATCTCCCTGCTATTACTTGTTCATTGTTATGTGGTATGGGAGAGTGTTAATGCACGAAGGTTGATGTCGTGCCATATAGTGAGTGCTAAGCACGAAAGATGATGTTGTTATATATTATGAGTGGTAATGCACTAAGGATGCTGTCATGCCATATTGTGAGTGTTGATACATGAAGAGTGATGCCATGCCATATTGTGAGTGTTAATGCACGAAGGGTGATGTCATGCCATATTGTGAGTTTTAATGCACTAAGGTGATGTCGTGTCGTATATATTGATTCATATTGTGAGGCTGAGAGTAAAAGCATGAAGGGTGATGTCGTACAGTATCATTGTTTCATTGTGAGGTTGAGAGTAAAAGCACGAAGAGTGATGCCGTGCAATTTTCTTTATTGTGTTTAGTTAAAGGCATATTGACTTTTTTGGTTATCATTTTCGTTGTATCTCTTATATATTGTACATGAAGTCGGTTGTACTCATACTACACTCTGCACTTTTTGTGCAGATTTTGGTACCGGCCCCAGCTGATTGTGAGGCTAGTAGTTGGACTTGCTTATCGGAGACTCAAGGTAGATCTGTTGGCGTGCACAGACCTTGGAGACCCTTCCTAGTTTCCTTATTTTACTGTTTCTTTTCATTCAAAACAATTGTATTTTCTTTCAGACTCTATTTGTAGTAAATTTTATAAGCTTGTGAGTTGTGACTCCAGATCCAAATTGTAACAGATATTATGAGCTTTATGTTATTTCGCATTTTCAGTTTTAGCTTCTATTTAGCTTAAATTGATTCTGTTATTGAAATTGACTAAGGCTGGCTTAAAGAATCCTCTAATGTTGGCTTGCCTAGCAAGTGAAATGTTAGGCGCTATCACGATCCAGAAGGTAGGAATTTCGGATCGTGACAATTGTTCAAATTCCAATTAATATATCAGGTGCTCACATATTGAAGGCATATAATTGGACAATGACAATCAGGCGGTGAAGCACTAATTTACTATAAAGGAACAAAGTGTAAGAATTTCTTTGACTATAAATCATTGATAAAATGAAATGTTTAAAGTAGAATTGTTATATACGAAATATAGAAAGATATCATTCTTTTTTGGATTAATTAAAAAGAAAAGTGTATATTATAAATTGGAGCATAGGGAGTACTATCTTACGCAAAATAATGTCAAATATGTACATAATGGTCAAAGTTAAAAATATTCTTCATTTTCATACAAGTTAGTTTTGAAGAACATCATAGTACGTAGAAATTTAGATTCCTCTAATGACCTATGTAATGGTACAAAAAATGGTTCGTAGAGGTCTTAACAATAGAGTTATATATACAAAAATTATGATACGTGTTGCTCCTAAACGCACACGTAAGTATACGTGGTCGTACAAGTAATAAAATGATAAGTCGAGTGTTCAATCCACAGAGACTTGAATCAACTACTCACTAAATTACTAAAGTTGTTATTCAGTTGAGCCAAAATCAAAATCCAACAATATGATTATATTAAACTATGATTCTAAGTAATAACTAAATTATCGAGTAATGAGTTGATTGTCGTGTATTCAGTAGAGACAAATATTCTAGGGTTGTGATCGATTCACCATTCATATTGTGTTCTAATTAACTCTCCCTTTCATACAATTCACTCATGGTTGCTAATTAATCGATAATTGCTCTCATAGCCTTCTCCCGAAGTACTACTCGCCTATCGAAATAGATTAACGCCTATACTCCTATAAAATTAATCTATTAAGAATGTATTAAGATTATGA
The DNA here is from genome assembly GCA_005239525.1 of Nicotiana knightiana. Taxonomy (NCBI): domain Eukaryota; kingdom Viridiplantae; phylum Streptophyta; class Magnoliopsida; order Solanales; family Solanaceae; genus Nicotiana; species Nicotiana knightiana. The sequence continues at coordinate 17,001 of ML391030.1, forward strand.
TATTTAATTAAACATGATGACTAGGTATATTCCTATCCTAACCACAAATCCGCTTCCCCTAAGAGTTAAGATCGCGCTCTCTTCAGTTCTTCTCTAATCTATACACAGCTTTCCCAAACATAACATAGATAGTAAATAGAACCTAACTGCTGACCAAACAATTAAGCAATTAATCACAGAATTGGAACAGCTTCATAATGTCATTTTGAATATGTCCGCAAAATTTCAGGTCAATGGGAGGTGTTTTGGATAGTTTCGACATCGTTGGAGGATTTTAGAAATTTCAAAGTTCTTAGGATTAAATCCGATGTAAATTTGGTGTTTTGATGTTAGTTTTGGTGTTTTAAGAGTGAAACTAAGTTTGAATAATGTTATGGGATATTTTGATAGGCTTGGTTGGGGTCCCGAGGGGCTCGAAATTTGATTTCGGTTGGTTAACGGGCATTTTTGGACGTAGAGAATTGCTAGTTTTTTGGTTTTTGTGCAGCAGGGATTTGTGCATCGCGATCACATGGCAAGGGCTGCGATCGCGTAGAAAAATCTGAGGGCCAGGAAAAATTGTGAATCGGGGTGCGATCGTGTAGGTTTGGAAGAAGGTGAAGTACGATCGCGTGGGCTAGGTCGCGATCGCGTAGAGTCATGACAGGCGCGTGGAGGTGAGGTCAATTGGTCTTCGCGATCGCGTGTGTCTCGTTGCGATCGCATGGGGTTGAGCTGTTGTGAAGCGCGATCGCGTGGCTTATTCCGCAGTCGCAATGAGTAAATTGGGGGCCAGGGAATTTTCTTCTTCGTGATCGCGTGAGGACTTTCGCGATCGCAATGAAGAAATCACTAGGCAGTATATAATTAAATCCTCCGCAACTTAAACCTTTTTTACACCATTTTTATATGGGCAGAGAGCTTTGGGGCTACTTTTGAAGAGGGAAATCATTGTTCTTAATAGAGGTAAGTGTTTTGGACCTTAAAACTCATTTATGGATGATTATAAAGCATAATATCAGTGTTAAATTCATGGAAATCAGTAGAAAAAGGTGGGTTTAGGGCTTGAGATTATGAGACGTTTAGAGATTGATTTGAGGGGTCAAACAAACTCTGATTCTAGTCTTCTTTATATGTACGGACTCGTGAGATGATGAAGAACAGTTTTATATAAAAATTTCTGAGTTTCGGGATGCGGGCTCGGAGATCGTGTTTTGGCTAATTTCGGGTTTTGAGCTAAATTTGGTACTTTTCAATTGGAATTCATTCCGTAAGCATAATTTGATGATAAAAATCTGAACTGGGTAGATTTGGAGCACTCAGAGGCCGAATTTAGAGGCAAAGGAACTGCGGAATAGTATTTTAGCCGGTTTTGAGGTAAGTAACGTTTCCAAACTTGGTTCTGAGGGTTCGAAACCCCGAGCTAAATGATTTATGATTGTTGTTGAGGTGACGCACTTGCCAAGTGAAGGACGTGCGGGCGTGCGGGCGTGCACCGAGTAATTTTGGCCTGGCTTATCCCATGGCACCGCTTAGTGATTATTCCATGATGATATTTGTGCTTCTATTAATGTGGTAATTGTGAACATGTTAGAAATCATGTTAAGTATAAATGCTAGGCTTCACGCCGAAAATGCTGAGACCCGAGTGGTCGTATATTACTGTCTCATTTCGTGATTATGTGATTTCATGTACTCAGTCCTGTTATAGCATATCACTTCATATCTCAGTCTCAATATTGTTAATTATATGTATACTTATTATTGTTTCAAGCTGATGGATGCATCTGTGATCCATGTGAGTGAGACTGAAGAGTAATAACTAAGTGAGGCCGAGAGCCTGTTATTGAGATAGTTATGAGATTGAACTACATACCGCAGCGATATTAAATCATGCCTTCGTTGGCTTGATATGGCGCTTGGGCCACCAGGGCCCCTCCGGAGTCTTTACATCCCCAGTGAGCGCATTGATGTGAGGGATGGATCTTCCCTAGACATGGATCTTGTCCGAAGTGGATGTTATGTGAGGGATGGATCGTCCCTGGGTATGGATCTTGTCCGAGTGTTGTATTCGGGAGATGGACTTTCTCCGTGGCGCTAGATTGGCCTTTTTCCTCAGTACGGAGTGACTACGGTCACCGGTGTTTATGCATATTCCGGGATGGAACTTCCCTGGGCCTGAGAGCCATATATAGTACTAAGTGGACTTCTGTGGGAGAGCTGTGAGCACTATGTGCATATCCACACTGGTTTCATACATATATTTTATGATGGCATGTAGAGTATACTGGCATGCTTGGCATATTTACTCATCCTGATAAACTGTTAGCATGTCTATTTCTGTATATTGTTTATTGTAATTTCTGAGGTTTTGTCCGTCACTACCTCTCAGCCCATAGTTTGGGTTCGTTACTTCTGATTTGGTGTACTCACGTTACCCCCTGCACCTTGTGTGCAGAACCACGTACACCGGGACCCGGTAGTGGATATTGAGCAGCTGTTAGAGTTTTCATTGGAGTTATCGAGGAAGCAGTTGGCGATCGCGACCTCGCCTTCTCTTTCCTATTCTACCTGTTGTTCTTTATTTTGAGACAATGTTGTCCATTTCTCCTTTTCTTTGCTTTATGTTATAGTAGCTCATGACTAAGTGACACCAGATCCGGGGTTGGAAATTTTAAATTTTTGTTTAAAAATGTTGTTTTTAAAACTTCAGACTCTTAATATTATCAATATATTCGTTTAAAATCGTATTTTTACTGGAAATTGAATTTAGCTTAGTTAAAAAGGGTTGCTTGCCTGGTTCCACGACAGGTGCCATTACGACTCTGAAATTGGGTCGTGACAAGATGGTATCAGAGCGCTAGGTTAAATAGGTCTCACCGGTCATGAGCAGGTTTAGTAGAGTCTTGCAGATCGGTACAGAGACGTCTGTACTTATCTTCGAGAGGCTACAAAACCCTTGGGAAGAATCCCACATTATTGAATTTTGTCGTGCGACTCTGTTGAATTCTCGAACTAAACTTCTGTTGTTTCCATTCTCTCACAGATGGTGAGGACCCGTGCTACCGATCGTGGTAATCAGATACCAGCAGGACCAGCTGGAGGTCGAGGCTGAGATCGAGGCCGTGGCAGAGGGAGGGGTGCAGCCCGCTCAGCAGCGGGGCAGTACCTGTGGACCTTCCCACTGCTCATGATCAGGTCTCCGCAGTTGAGGTCCCAGCGGGAGAGGCTCAAACACCAACACTGCCCATTGTGATTTCGGGTCTTCAGGAGGCCCTAGCCCAGATTTTGACGGTGTGCACCAGCCTGGCACAAGTCGTCGTCGTGTCTACTGCTGCTACTTCTCAGGCGCGGGGAGGCACTCAGACTCCAACTGCCCGGACACCTGAGCAGGTTACTAAGGGCTTCAGACATCTGGGACAGTTCCAGTCGAGCCAGTTGCCCCAGCCCAAGATTTTGTGGTCCCAGCTTTGGCAGATGACGAGCAACGCAGGTTAGAGAGGTTTAGTAGACTCCAGCCTCCGATTTTTAGTGGTACTGAGAGCGAGGACGCCCAGGGCTTTTTGGACAAGTTTCAGAGGATCCTTCGCACAACAGGAATACTGGAGGCTAGTGGGGTCCCATTTACTACCTTCCAGTTCGCAGGAGCTGCACTCGCTTGGTGGGAGACCTATGAGAGGCGTAGACCTGCCGATGCAGTGCCCCTTACCTGGCGTCAGTTCTCCATTCTATTCTTGGAGAAGTATATACCGCAGTCCTGGATGGAGGAGCTGCGCAGGGAGTTCGGGCAGTTGCGCCAGGAGGACATGAGCGTGCTGCAGTATGAGATGAGGTTCTCCGAGTTTGCCCGTCATGCTATTTGGCTAGTTCCCACGGATAGGGAGAGAATTGGGAGGTTCATTGATGGCCTCACTTACCAGCTTCGGATTTTTCTGACTAGGGGGAGGGTATCTTGCGCTTCTTTCGAGGGGGTGGTTGACATTTCCATAGAGATTGAGTCGGTTCGCCGCCAGGAGCAGATCGAGAAGGAGGCCAAGAGGTCTCAAGGATCTGGGAGTTTTGGTGGGGTTCCTTTAGAGGGCAACCTCAGCCCCGTGGAGGTCGTCCATTCAGTCAGGCTCAGCCAAGTATCTCAGGTTATCGTAATGGATCAGTTGGTCATGATCCTCATAGTTCGCATCAGGTGCAACCATCTTTCAGTGCCCTGCCAGCTCAGAGTTCATCTTGGGAACCATCGAATCAGAGTTCATCTATGTCTGGTTCTTCCAGTGGTTATCCTGGTGCTAGGGGTTCCCTTCAGTCCCCAGTGCCATTCTCCGAGAGAGGTTTCTTTGAGTGTGGAGATAAGGGCCATATTAAGAGGCTTTTCCCTCGTCTTGCGAGGGGTACTTATCAGCAGAGGAGTCAGCCCGCAGTTTCAGTGTTATTTATATGTACGGACTCGTGAGATAATGTAGAACAGTTTTGTATAAGAAATTTATGAGTTTCGAGACGCGGGCCCGGGGGTCGGGTTTTGGCCAATTTTGGGTTTTGAGCTAAATTTGGTACTTTTCAATTGAATTCATTCCTTAAGCATAATTTGATGATAAAAATCTGAACTTGGTAGATTTGGAGCACTCAGAGGCCGAATTTAGAGGCAAAGGCGTTGCGGAATAGTATTTTAGTCGTTTTTGAGGTAAGTAACGTTTCCAAACTTGGTTCTGAGGGTTCGAAACCCCGAGCTAAATAATTTATGACTATTATTGAGGTGACGCACTTGCCAAGTGACGGGCGTGTGGGCGTGCAGCGAGTAATTGTGACCTGGCTTATCCCATGGCACCGCTTAGTGATTATTCCATGATGATATTTGTGCTTCTATTAATGTGGTAATTGTGAACATGTTAGAAATCATGTTAAGTATAAATGCTAGGCTTCACGCCAAAAACGTTGAGACCTGAGTGGTCGTATATTACTGTCTCATTTCTTGATTATTTGATTTCATATACTCAGTCTTGTTATAGCATATCACTTCATATCTCAATCTCAGTATTGTTAATTATATGCATACTTATCATTGTTTCGGGCTGATGGATGCATCTGTGATCCATGTGAGTGAGACTGAAGAGTAATGACAGAGTGAGGTCGAGAGCCTGTTATTGAGACAGTTATGAGATTGGACATGCCTTTGTTTGCTTGATATGGCGCATGGGCCACTAGGGCCCCTCCGGATTCTTTACACCCCCAATGAGCGCATTGATATGAGGGATGGATCTTCCCTAGACATGGATCTTGTCTGAGTGTTTTATTCGGGAGATGGACTTTCTCCTTGGGGCTAGATTGGCCTTTTTCCTCAGTACGGAGTGACTACGGTCATCGGTGTTTATGCATATTCTGGGAGAGCTGTGAGCACTATGGGAGAGCTATGAGCACTATGTGCATATCCACACTGGTTTCATACATATATTTTATGATGGCATGTAGAGTATACTGGCATGCTTGGCATATTTACTCATCATGATAAACTGTTAGCATGTCTATTTTTGTATATTATTTATTGTAATTTCTGAGGTTTTGTCCGTCACTACCTCTCAGCCCATAGTTTGGGTTCGTTACTTCTGAGTTGGTGTACTCATGTTACTCCCTGCACCTTGTGTGCAGACCCAGGTACACCGGGACCCGGTAGTGGATATTGAGCAGCTGTTAGAGTTTTCATTGGAGTTGTCAAGGTACCAGCTGGCGATCGCGACCTCGCAGTTTTCATTGGAGTTGTCGAGGTACCAGCTGGCGATCGCGACCTGTCCTTCTCTTTCCTATTCTACCTATTGTTCTTTATTTTGAGACAATGTTGTCCATTTCTCCTTTTCTTTGCTTTATGTTATAGTAGCTCATGACTGAGTGACACCGGATCCAGGGTTGGAAATTTTAAATTTTTGTTTCAAAATATTGTTTTTAAAACTTCAGACTTTTAGTATTATCAATAAATTCGTTTGAAATCATATTTTTACTGGAAATTGAATTTAGCTTAGTTAAAAAGGGCGGCTTGCCTGGTTCTACGACAGGCGCCATCACGTCTCCGAAATTGGGTTGTGACATTTATAAACTAGTTTTGTAAAAGAATTTCTCACTACCCAGGATTTGTAGTCACAATTCACGAACTACTATAGAATACTACAAGTATTTGGCTGAAAGAAAATATATATATGTTTTGAATTAAATAAAATAGTAGATAAATAATATGGAGAAGACTCTAGGAATCTGCGGACTCCAGCAGATCTACCTCGTGTCTCTGTACGAATGATCCGCTACTACTCGAAAATTAACTCTGGTCGGAACCTGGATTTGCACAAGAAGTGCAGACTGCACTATCAGTACAACCGAACCCGTGTACTAGTAAGTGCCGAGCCTAACCTCGACAAGGTAGTGACAAGGCTACGGCGGGGCATTTACAATATAACCTATAAATAGTGTTTAATAAAGCAAAAAGGAAATACTAAACTAAATAAAATAATAACTTGCAGTAAATAATTATGTAACTCAACTATCTTTCCAGATCTCAGCTATAACCAATCCTTACGAAAATTTCCAAGTTACAATTTAAATAACAGCGAGAGCAAAATATGAAGAAAAAAAAACAAATAAAACATTGGGTATTCAGGTTCCATCATATAAACAGTAACAATATGAATATTCTCCCTTATTACTCCTTGGTGCGGCGTGCAACCCGATCCCATCTGTCCACCCTTATTGCTCCTCAATATATCACCCTTATTCCTCCTGTTGCGGCGTGCAACCCGATCCCACCTGTCCACCCTTATTACTCCTTATTACAGCGTGCAACCCGCTCCCACCGGACAATCACATTCACCATTTATAATAAAGGTTTCACGAATTAATCAAAGGCTTTCACAATATTTATGTCTCAACAAATGTAAACAGAAAATTGTATGTTAAATAACCTCACCAATTATCACTACACAGCCAAACCAACCGGAATGTATCATAAAGCACTGACAACTAGCTCAACCATTAATGTACCACAATGAAGCTAAGAAACAATTAATACTTCCAAATAAGTGAAACAATATCTAACAGACAAGTAGACAAAACAAGTAGACATGGAGGCATCAATAATCATGAAACAATTAAGTCAGGAATATAATAAATTTGAAATGAGGAAGGGATCATGCTAAACAGATAATTTGGTGGTGCATAGATACTAGTCACCTCACCTATACACCACACACATGCACTTTCACATATCATTTAAGTTGGGGATTCCTAATCACTCAAGTCAAGGTTAAACCAAATACTTACCTCAATTTCGCAGGCCACTCACTGCTCAATCACAACTTTTCCTTTCGAATTCATCTCCAACACACTCGAATCTATCATAATTAGTTCAATATTATTAATTAGTGCTAAAGGAACTAAGTTTAATGCAAAACTATGGTTTACCTAAGGTTTCCCAAAAAAAAAGTTAAGAAACGACCCTGGGCCCACTTGGTCCAAACTCGGGGTTCGGACCAAATTCCGTTTACCCATTCACACCTGAGCCTGAATATGTAATTAGTTTCAAAATCTGACCCCAATTCGAGGTCAAAATTCTATTTTTACAAAATTCTCTAATTCTACCTAAACCCTCAATTTCTACCATGAAAACTGATGTTTAGCTTATAGTATATATATTTCTATGTATATAGCCTCATATTTTACTTTTGTTTCGTGAGTTTTATATGTTAAATGTGAAGAATTATAGTAATTTGAAGTATTTTTATGTGTAGGAATGATTCGAGATCAATTGGGGGCGAAACGCGCGAAATTAGAGCCAAAGCGGGCGAAACCAGACAAAAAGCGATTTTGGGCGCCACAGGCAGGGCTGGGCGCCACCTGTGGCGCTGGGGACAGAATGGAAATTAAGGGCAGCGCTCTGGTGGGTGCCCGGCGCTACCCAGGGTGCCGGTGACGAGATTTGTTCCTATTTTGCCCGGGATACGGTTATTTCGACCCTAAACCTACCCAACACATATAAAAGCAAGTCTAAGATTATTTTGAGGATATTCACACCACTTTGGAGGAAATATACACACTGAATTGCTAAGGGGAGAATGATTCTCAGTTTTCTTCATCTTTTTCCAGTATTTACAATTAATTCAACACTTATGCAATTGTTTGATTTTAGCATGAGTGGATAAACACCAATTGTTCTGGGGTTGTGATTTAGCCATGAATATTGTTATTCGACATTAGCTTAACCTTGATTATAGTTCACCCAATATATGGTTGTTTCTTCAATTCTGTGTTTAATTGCTTAATTGTCTGGCGAGCAGTTAGGTTCTATATACTATCTATGTTATGCTTGGGAGAATCGTGTATAGATTAGAGAATAATTGAAGAGAGCGCGATCTTAACCCTTCAGGGGAGCGGATTTGTGGTTAGGATAGGAATATACCTAGTCACCGTGCTTTATTAAATATTGTAATCTTAATGCGTTCTGATAGATTAATTTCATAGTAATATAGACATTAATCTATTGAGAATAGGTGAGTAGTGCTTCAGGAGAAGGCTATGAGAGAATTTATCGATTAATTAGAAACCATGAGTGAATTATATGAAAGGGAGAGTTAATTAGAACACAATATGAATGGTGAATTGATCACAACCCTGGAATATTTGTCTCTATTAAATACACAGCAATCAACTCGTTACTTGATAATTAGTTATTTCTTAGAATCGTAGTATAATATAGTTACATTCCTGGATTTTTTTTTGGCTTGATTGAATAACAATTATAGTGATTTAGTAAGTAGTTTACACAAGTCTCTGTGGGTTCGACACTCGATTTATTATTATATTACTTGTACGACCACGTATACTTGCGCGTGCGTTTGGGACAAAAAAAACCCTTGATTTTTGATTGAAAAGTGATGAACAATAATGGGTAATCGAAAGAAAATAGTTTAGAATCGTTTACCAACACTTTGGGGAAGAACTTGTGTGATGCAAATCGCCTCTAGGTCTTTTTAGTTTGAAAATATGAGAAAAATAGCTTCTGCCCGTTTTAAGTTATGTTATTAAGGGTCACACCTCTCTTTTTTCCACAACCCTATTACGAGGTTGAGTTAGAAGAGTTTTTTCAATCGAAGTGACGATTTGAAAATGGATTGTTTATTATTTAGAGTCGCCACTTGGAATTGAGTTTTGGTGTTCCAAGCCACCTTTTA
>ML391031.1:4710-34363 GCA_005239525.1 Nicotiana knightiana
AGGGTCAAACCACCAATGAAAGAGGCAGAAATGATTGACTATTTTCTCCAAGCTCAGGATCCTGATTACCTCCATTACATGTTGGCTGCTATTGGTAAACCTTTTGCTGAGGCGATTAAGATTGGTGAAATAGTTGAGAATGGCATGAAGTCGGGCAAAATTGTGAGTCAGACAGCCCTTAAGTCAACCACGCAAGCAATTCAAAGCGGGTAAGGCAGTTTCAGAAATCAAAAAAAGCAAGAGGAAGAGTCCATACAGGATGACAATGATGAAGTTTGCTAGGGTCTCAAAGAGATGTTCTATGAGATAAATATGGTTCAAGTTGGTGAAAGCCCCATCCATGCAAGTTTTCAGCTCATTGGTCCAGATACCTCGCTCAACAACTGGGAAGCAACTCCTCTTCACATCAGGAAGGAGCCTTGGTAGTCTGTTTTGTTATTTTTTCTGTATTTGGATTATTTAAGGGTTGTAATCTGGATATTTTATTTTAATTGCTTTTATTTGATGTTAACCCTTCTATCCTTTCAAATTCAATGAAACGAAGTTCCATTTTCTTAGTAAAATTCTATCTTTTCCTTTTCCTAATTTTTGTTAATTTCTTATCCTTTTCAGTTTCGTTAATGATGGCTTTAAAAACCTGACATGCACGCGGAATTCATGCCCAGATATTAAAAAGTTGTCTAATATCAAAATAATGAATCAAGAAGTTGATATTCCCTCTCTCCTAATCATTGTCAAAGCAGGGATCGAAGACACTGACTGGGTCAAGTCCCGATTGGATCATTGAGTTTAATTGATGAAAAGCGTTTGGCGGCAGTTTGTTTTGGTCAATTATAACAACAAAGAATGGAACGCGCTTACAACAAGAAAGTGAGCTCAAGACAATTTAAGGTAGGACAACTTATTTTGAAACGTATCTTTCCGCACCAGGAAGAAGCAAAAAGAAAGGTCGCCCTGAATTGGAAAGGTCCTTACCTCGTCAAGAAAGTATTGTCAAAAGGAGCCCTACATTTGACAGATATAGAAGGATAGGTGACTGATATATCCGTTAACACGGATGCGGTCAAGAGATATTATGTCTGACATGATTCTGTTAGGGCAATTTTATACTTAGCATTCTCAGGTTGGGATGACGAAGGGCTATCATTCTCGCTACCCAAACACTGGTCAATCCTAGTTAGCCCTTTGAAGCCTTGTTTATATTATTTCTTTGTTTTTCCCTCTTTTGGAACAATTGTACTTAATAAAAAAAATTTAAAAAAAAAAGAAAAATCATCAAAACAAGTTCATGTTAATTGAACTACGTCCGACCTGATTCCGAAAAGATACGTAAGCAGCCTCACTCTGGGGTTCGGTCACACTAAAATAAAAATCTACATTTCCCATTATTCAAAGAAACTGGGGCATGATTTTATTTTATTTTTCGACGGTTTTCCGTCAAAATGGTTCCAAAAGTTGTAATTCAGTTGAATAGCTTTTTTAACCTTTCCCTTTTAAGATCTTCTGATCAACTTTCGAGAATGCTAAGTTGGTATATTACGGTGATGCCTCAGCCATTGTAAAGAGAGAAAAATAAAATAAGAGAGTCTTATTGGTGAAAACCTTCACGGGCACTATAAGGCGATAGTGAGTCGAGAGAAAGACAAATGAGAGAGGTCAATTGGTGAAAACCCACAAAGGGCATCGTTGATCGATTTAGGCCTTCATATATCCCGGCACAAGCATGGTTAAAACAAAGAACTCAGTTTCAAAGTGAAGTTTACAACGAATTTTGAGAATTAGACAGTTCAAACAGATCGAGCATCCAGTCCAAAGTGCATGTCATGTTCATTGAAGTCAGCATATTCCTCCAGATAAGTCCTTTTCATTTTTATTTTTCTTCTCTGAAAGGTATACTTCTTGATTAAGTTGTAATACCTATTAGTTGACCTTCTTGTTTTCTTTCGTACCATTCTTTTTGAGTCCCTTTCAGTCTAATGTCATCAAAGCAAAGCAAAGAAAAGGCCGCAAAATTGGTTACAGTTTTCCTGTTATGTGAAGCTAAACTTTCTGGGCATGAACATTATGGGCAAAGGCATAAAACCATCTTTGAGCTTCCCTGACGAGCAAAAGTCTTGAAGGACTGAACAATGTGTCAAGGGTCAACAAAAGTTACTCAGATAAAAGTTCTTTTGGGGTTAAGGTTGTTTTCACCATAAGCACAAATGGTGATAGGCGCAAAAGAGTAAGGTTTTGATGTTGAGAAAGAAGATCTCCAAAAAGGAAAGCCAGAATCTCCCGGCAATTTGTACGATCATCGACAGAGTCAATTTTTCTAACAAGTGCAATGGACGCAAAGTCAAATCGCTGAAGAAATCAAGGCCACAAACTGACCACCATTTTAAAACTAACAAATCGTTCTTTGTTCAGAACAGGAACAGAACAATTTTAGAAAACAGTTCGTGGAAGGACGAACATCACCAAGTGAAGTTCTCAAATCCTTGATTTCCTTATAATATACATGTAATCATGTTATTTTTAGTTTCGTTATATGGAATACCATATCTTCACCTCAGGGTACTACATCCCCTGGTTGTATTTCTTCTGCCAACATAGGGTGCGACATTCCCTATTAGCATCTCAGAGTGCCAAGAGCCTCATTTTATCGCCAACACAGGGTACTAGATCCCCTGGCTGCATTATTTTCTGCCAAACACAGGGTACTACATCCCCTGGTTGCATTTTATTGTCAACATAGGGTACGACATTCCCTAGTAGCATCTCAGAATGCTGCAAGCCTTATGTTATTTCCAAACACAGGGTACTACATCCCCTGGTTGTATTTCTCATTACTAACATAGGGTACGACATTCCCCAGTAGCATCTCAGTGAGCCATGAGCCTCACCTTAATGCCAACATAGGGTACGACATTCCCTAGTAGCATTTCAAAGTGCCATGAATGTCATTTTTTGCAAAAATAGGGTACGACATTCCCCAGTAGCATCTCAGTGAGCCATGAGCCTCACCTTATTGCCAACATAGGGTACTACATCCCCTGACTGCATTTTTATGCCAACATAGGGTACGACATTCCCTTGTAGCATCATATAGTGCCACGAGACTCATCTTATCATCAAAACATGGTACTACATCCCCTGGTTGCCTTCATTCTAGTTAACACTGGGTACGACATCCCCTATTATTTACAAAAAAAATGTGTGTCTTTTCCAATTCTTTATTCTGCACAGCAAAGATAGTTTAATGTGTTTTCAATAACTCACAAAAATTTCCTAGTGCAAACTGGGACAAAAAAAATTTGTTCGTTTTGTTTGTTTGTGATGGCTTGTAGGTTTTTCTGCAAAGCACGGATTGGATGTGCAAAAATAAGATTCCAGCTCTTGCCGGAGAAAATGGAATGTTTGATCTCAATACCAGCCTCAACCAGCTTTGACATAATGTATGGGGAGACTGAGAATTTCAAGATCCATCCTTCCATCATCTGATCAGAAAACAAGCCTGCGAGAATATTTCATAGTATGTTGCATCGAGAGCATCAAGTTTCAGAGTCAATGGGAGAAGCAAGTCAAGAATCAAGACTAGGCTCCAGAAGGCATTTAGATAGGAGTTTTGTAACTCTTAGATTTCAAGAGTATGTAATTTTCTTTTCATTTGATGTAATAGTCGGAACTGCGTATCGGAACCTCGACGGAACTTTGCTCGACTCTCTATCTAAGTATACTCCATCATTCTTTTTTCCATTCGAGCTACACGTTACCTGGTTCCCTTATAACCCGAGATATGTAGGCTTCCTAAAACCAAGGCTCGGTCCCATCTTTTTCTTTTATCTTCTTTGCTTTGTTAAATAATAATGAGGTCAAAAATCAGTCACCTTGTTCATTTTCTTTGCCTGAAAACTCTTCATGTTTCCAAGCAAAGATGGCATGATGTGAACAACTAATTTTTACCACACCGAGTTCCATACTATTTTAGTGTAAATATTTCTTTTAGGTCTAATCTTAATATTTTAAAACCTTTATCTTGATCTTAATAGGCCTTATAAAACTAATTAAAAAAATAAAAATAAGAACTACCACAAAAATACTCGCACTCTTAGAATATTAGTTTTATTTCTACTTTAAAAAAAATCAGAAATATATATATATATATATAATCTTACTATAGTGTAAATATTTAGTTTTCTATGTATATGATATTTACGTCTCAAAATAATATGATATATATATATATATATATAAGTCTTAAAAGAGTAAAAGATTTCTCCTAATCCTAATTAACTACCTAAACAATCACCCCATTTTTCTCCACTTCTCACGTCCCCTACACATGATCACACATGATCACCCACATCACACACACACGATCTGACATTCACGAACTCAATTCACAAAAGAGAGGGGAAAGAGGAAACTGGGATTCTATTTAAAGGAACTAGACAACGAGGGGGGGAAAAACTAGATTGCTATCTAAAATAAAATAAAAAGAGGAAAGAACAACGACAAAAAAAAAAAGAAGGGGAGGGGTTGCTTCTTCAACCTTCAGCATAGAACAAAAGAGAAAAACCCTAGAAAACTAAAAGAAAACCTCCCAGCCGCCGCACACCACCCGCCTTCACCAAACAACCATGAAAACTGACCAAACAGATCAAAAACAACCTTAAAACCATCCCTGAAAAGCCATAAAATCAGTCAAAATCCAAGAAACATTTAGCCATGAAACCTGCCTGAAACCTCCGCGAAACAGTCCGATTTTCTCGCCTGGAGTCGCCGTTCGAAAGCTCCAGTCATTGGCTCTGGTTGTAGTCGCCGGCGGAAGTTCCGTCTGGTCGGAAGAGCCTGATTGAGGTCGTTCCAACTTTGAGTTTTCCAGGGATGGTTTCGTCGTGTTCGTCACCGGTTCGAGGTTTCTATTCGTTTCCAACCTTGTCAATGTGTTCTTGTAAACCAGTTTTGGAAGATTTTTGATGTTCTGGAAGTTATAAAAGGTCTATCTCTTTACATTCAACTTGGTTGCTTTTCATTTTGTTAGTCCAGTTAATGGTTGATTCATCTCTTATGTTTCTGCTATTTGAAGTTCTAGAGTATTACACTGAACGTTAGGCTATATAGTTATGTGTTTATATATTGTGTTAGAATAATTGTGAAAGAATTTTACATCAGTTCTGGTTTTGTTTACAAGGCTATTGGTTCATACTTGTTGGAAATATGAATGTGTTTGACAGTACGTTTAGGGCGCATCTAATTTATTATTGTAATGGTGTACGCGTTCGCGTGACATAGTTATGAATTTTTTATCGAAGTATGCAACTTCGGCCAAACAATTCTTAAATAATAGGTGTGGCAATATGTACACATATGTGTGACATGATTTAAACGCTGATTTTCAAAATAAAACCAAGGTACGCGTTCGTGCGGCTTTGGAGTTTTTTTTTAAATAAATAAGCGTGAGAAATTGTGTACACATACACGTGACATGATTTAAGTGCTGACTTTCAAAATAAAACCAAGGTACACGTTCGTGTGACTTTGTCAAACAATTTTAATATAAACTAAGGGCTATTAATTATGTACACATACACGTGATATGATTTTTAGCACACTAAATTAAACGGGTATACGTACGCGTAACTCGCATTAAGGTAATTCTTTTAGATAAATCAAATAATTAAAAGCGGTAAATGTAAAAATGCACATAGGTATATAATCAGTAATTAAATAATTTAGGTCAAGTTTAATCATTAAGCGACCGTTCTAGAACCACGGAACTCAGGAATGCCTAACACCTTCTCCCGGGTTAACAGAATTCCTTACCCGGATTTCTACTTCGCAGACAATTTAAACAGAGTCAAAATTCCTCGGTTTTGGGATTTCTAATAAATAAATGGCGTCCCGGAACACCGTAAAAAATTCGGGTGGCAACTCTGAAAATGAATAAAATAAATCCCAAAAATCGAATAATGTCACTTGAAGTGAAAAAACTCCTCTATACCCCCACCTATCGGGTAAAAAGGAGGTGTGACAGAAAGTTGACTCTAAAAGAAATGCAAGAGAAAGAGTACCCATTTCTGGATTCTGATGTGCCAACTATTTTTGAAGAACTCCTTGAGTTAAATCTCATTGAGCTTCCGGAGATGAAGCGACCAAATGAAGCTGAGAAAATCGATGACCCGAATTACTGCAAATATCATCGACTTGTGAGCCACCCTCTAGAGAAGTGCTTTGTCTTCAAGGAGAATGTTATGGACTTGGCTCGTGAAAAGAAGATCGTGCTTGAAGATGAGAAAGCAAGCGCAAACCAAGTCTCTATCATATTTGGCTCATTCAAGCCAGACAAATTATGTAGTTCCAAAGAAAGTAAAGATGAAGAATTACTGGAGAACTACAAAGTTGAAGACGGTCAACCTGAGGATGATGAAGGTTAGACGTTGGTGACTCATCGTAGACGCCACAAAAGGAGCCCACGAAAAGGATCAATGGAACAACCAAAGAGGAAAATAATGGTGAAAAGACCTAGGAGATGGAACCAAGTTAAGCATGTAAAGAAAGCGAAAGTGGAGGTGCACCACCCTCAAAAGCCACGACATCCAGTGACCTTGAAAGGAGTCATGACCTACCGTCGGCACCATCTTCGGAAAATCTTATCGAGTCCACTCCACAAGAAGTTAATGCTTGTGAGGAAAAATTCACGTTAACAAATGATGATCTTCTGCTAGGTGACACTCTGCATAACTGCCCATTGTACCTGGTTGGTTACATGCGTGATGAAAGGGTAAATCAAATTTTCATTGATGGAGGATCCTCAGTGAACATTTTTCCAATTCTCGCTGTGAAAGAACTTGGTATTCTCATGAACGAACTCTCAGAAAGTCGTGTGATGATCCAAGGATTCAACCAAGGAGGGAAAAGATCCATAGGCACGATCAGGCTGGGAATGACCATTGAAGATATGCAATCAACTGCATGGCTGCATGTGATCGATGCGAAGACTTAATACAATGTCTTGCTTGGAAGGCCTTTGATACATGAGAATAAAGTAGTCTCATCTACCTACCATCAATGTTTAAAATACTACGAGGGTGAAGTCGAGAAGAAGATAGTTGTCGATGATGCACCATTCACCGAGGCAGAGTCACACTTCGTCGATGCAAAGTTCTACTTGAAGAACCACATTGTGAAGGAGCTAAAAGTTGATGATGGCATGAAAAGCAAGAATGACGAGCCTCAACTAAAAGAGCTGAGGTGACTATTGGTAAAGCCAAAGTTGTTACTGAGGAGGTACAACCCAACATGAATAGATCTCATAGAGGGGATATTGCGTCTTATGGCAAGAAAGTAAGTCATGTGCTCCAATATGTCCCTAAAAGGAAGAAAGATGAAGGCGAATCATCTAATCTCCAAACTAACATACTAAAGGAGTTAAATCTTCCGGTAAAACGAATTGAGGCAGTAAATTTGTCCTCGAAGCCGCTTGCAGGGTTTTAGCCCAAAATCGTTTACAGAAAGTGGCACTCCCTACAAAGCGGACAGGCGAAGGTTTTGATCCTCACACTTACAAGTTATTTGCAAAGGCTGGATACAATCCCAATGAGCTGTCAAAGTTAGGGAAGCTCCCATCAGAAGCTGCAATGAGGCAACCACGTGAAGGTTTAGGATACAAGCAACTGTCACCAGTGCGCATCTCAATAAGAAGCGCGAGTAGCAATTATATCACTGTAGAAGACGAATTTGCCGCTGCTAACAAGGCTTCCGTCTTTGACCGACTTGGAAAATCAACTGTGAGAACTTCCGTATTTGAGAGATTGGGTCCATTAAAGAAGGGTAATAAGTTCCAGAGAAATTATCTAAATACAAGAACACCTCCTTCGCCCAAAATTCAGATCATCTCTAAAAATTTCCAAAGTTTGATTCCTTCTAGAATGAAGTGACAAACAAAAGTCATGGTTTCATGTGATGAAGTACTGAAGGTGAATCCATACACTGTGATCTACACTAAAGAACGTGATGAAGACGAAGAAAGTGTGGGTTCTTCGTATCATGCTACTGCATAAAACAAGCATGGTGTTTTATCTCTAATGGAGGATGATGAGAAATTGGACGATATTTCCCCATGTTATCACATATCCTTCAACGATGGGGACCCTAAAGAAGATGAAGATGCGAAATATGCCCCCCGGAACTAGAAGAAGGGGTGAAGGCAACGGTTGATGCCTTAAAAGAAGTTAACCTTGGCACTGATGAAGATATAAGACCCACCTACCTAAGTGATTTACTAGAAGTTGATGAAGAAAGAACTGATATCGAGTTACTCAAGGAGTTTAGGGATATCTTTGCTTAGAGTTACAAAGAAATTCCTGGCTTGGACCCTAAAGTGGTAGTCCATCACCTTGCGGTCAAGAATGGCGCTCGTCCTGTTAAGCAAGCTCAAAGGTGTTTTAGGCCGGACTTGGTTCCCCTGATTGAAATCGAAGTTAACAAACTTATTGAAGCTGGATTTATTTGGGAAGTTAAATACCCAATGTGGGCCTCAAGTATTGTCCCTGTAAAGAAGAAGAATGGCCAGATTCGAGTGTGCGTCGATTTCAAGGATCTCAACAATGCGTGTCCCAAATATGAATTCCTGCTGCTTATTCCAGAGTTGATGATCGATGCTAGTACTGGGTATGACGAAATGTCGTTTATGGATGGTTCGTCAGGCTATAACCAAATTCGCATGGCACCAAAAGATGAAGAGCTTACTGCATTCCGCATCCCCAACGGTATTTATTGCTATAGGGTAATGCCTTTTGGCTTGAAGAACGCTGGTGCTACTTAGCAAAGGGCTATGCAGAATATTTTTTAAGATCTTCTACACAAGAATGTTGAATGCTATGTTGACGACTTGGTGGTAAAATCAAGAGAAAAGGGAGACCACTTGAAAGACTTGAGGATGGTGTTTGAGTTGCTCCGGAGATACCAACTTAGGATGAATCCATTGAAATGCGCCTTTGGATTTACCTCCGCAAAGTTCTTGGGTTTCATTGTCCTCCATCGATGGATCGAAATTGATCAATCCAAAGTAGATGCAATTTTGAAAATGCCTGAGCCTCGGGATATTCATGAATTAAAAAGTCTGCAAGAAAAGGTAGCATACCTTAGGAGATTCATCTCAAACCTAGTTGGGAGGTTCCAACCATTCAGTCGCCTCATGAAGAAGGGCGTTCCTTTCAAGTGGGACCAAGCTTGTAGAAATGCCTTTGAGAGCATTAAATCCTACTTGATGAAGCCTCCAGTTTTAGCATCCCCTATACTTGGAAAGACGTTGATACTATACATTTCAGCACAAGAAAGATTTGTTGGAGAGCTGTTGGCCCAAGAAAATAGTGAGGGGAAAGAAAACTCCCTTTACTACTTGAGCAGGATGATGACACCTAACGAGCTGAATTATTCGCCAATTAAAAAGTTGTGTTTGGCGCTAGTCTTCTCAATTCAAAAATTGAAGCACTACTTTCAAGCTCATGTTGTCCGTCTTGTTTCTAAAGTAAATCACATCAAGTTCGTGATGTCAAAACCTATTCTTAGTGATCGACTGGCGAGATGGTACCTCCAATTTCAACAATTCGAGATTTTGTACATCCCTCAAAAGGCTGTAAAAGGACAAGCATTGGCAGACTTCTTGGCAGATCATCCAATACCTGATAACTGGGGGCTAACTGACGAACTACCTAATGAGGATGCAATGGTCATTGAAGTTCAACCTCCATGGAAGATGTACTTTGATGGTGTTGCGCATCGTGGGGGAGCTGGTGTTGGCGTAGTATTTGTCACTTCCCAAGGTGAAGTCTTGCCCTACTCCTTCACCTTGACACAACTTTGTTCCAACAATGTTACTGAGTATCAAGCATTAATACTTGGGCTTGAAATGGTTGTTGATATGAAGCAATTGGAATTGCAAGTCTTTGGTGACTCCCAATTAGTGGTCAATCAGCTTTTAGGTAGTTACTAGGTCAAGAAGGCTGAACTACGCCCATATCATGATTACGCTAAAAAATTATTGGGAAGGCTCGGTGGCGTAACTATTCAACATGTGCAAAGGAAAGAAAATAAGAAGACGGATGCTTTAGCTGCCCTAGCTTCATCTTTAACCCTGCCTGATCAAGCGCAAGTTAGTGTCTGCCAAAAATGGGTAGTACCGCCGCCAAATGAGGCTGAAGGTGAAGAATATGAACTCAAGCATCTTGGCGTTGTTTCTGAAGTTTATAAAGAAGAATGGAGACAACCCATTATCGACTACTTATGTTATGGGATACTTCCAGAAAATCCGAGGAGAAGGACTGAAATCTATCATCGTGCACCTCGCTTCTTTTACTACAAAGATACTCTATACAGAAGGTCGTTCGAGGGAGTACTCTTGCATTGCTTAGGGGAAGAAGAAGAACTCCAAGCTTTGCAAGAGGCACATTCTGGGTTATGTGGGTCACACCAGTCTAGACCAAATCTCCACTTCCATATAAAAAGGATGGGATATTGTTGGCCAACGATGGTAAAATATTTCTTAGACTACGCTCGAAGATGCAAGGCTTGTCAATTCCAAGCGAATTTTATTCATCAACCTCCGAAGTGTTGCGCCCGACTATTGCATCTGGCCGTTTGACGCTTGGGGATTGGATGTTGTTGGACCACTGCCAAAGTCCTATGGCGGGCACCTATACATCTTGGCTGCAACTGACTACTTCTCAAAATGGGTTGAAGTTGTTGCTCTTAAGGAGGTAAAGAAGGAAAATGTTGCAAGTTTCATCCGAGTAAACATTATCTACCGCTTTGGCATTCCTCGTTACATAATAATGGATAATGGCAAGTCGTTCGACAATAGGTTGATGAACAATATTTGTGAACTCTTTGGCTTCAAGCAGCGTAACTCGTCTATGTACAATGTTTTCGCTAATGGTCTAGCTGAGACATTCAACAAAACACTATGCAACTATTTAAAGAAAGTCGTCTCCAAATCCAAACGGGTTTAGAATGGCCGTATAGAGGAAGCTCTGTGGGCATATAGGACAACTCACCGCACGCCAACACAAGCGACCCCTTATGCACTCGTTTTTGGAGTTGAAGCCGTCTTTCCACTTGAGCGTCAAATACCTTCATTACGACTGGCTATTCAAGAAGGGATCACTGATGAAGAAAATGCTCGACTTCGATTAGCAGAGTTGGAGGCTCTTGATAAGAAGAGGTTGGAAGCTCAACAGAGTCTTGAATGCTATCAAGCTTGATTGTCTCGTGCCTTCAATAAGAAAGTTCGCCCGAGATCCTTTCAAGTAGGAGATCAAGTCCTTGCTATAAGAAGACCCATTATTACTTCTCATAAACCTGTAGGAAAGTTCACTTCAAAATGGGATGGGCCGTATGTCGTGCAAGAAGCTTATTCAAGTGGGGCTTACAAGTTGGTTGATGCAGATGGCATGAGAATCGTCCCTATCAACGGCAAGTTTTTGAAGAAGTATTATCCTTGAAAGTGCCACGCTCCTTGATGCATGGCCTAAATTGCATGTTCGAATGCTCCTTGATGCATGAGCCTAAACTGCACGTTCCTACACTCCTGGACCGCATGAGTCTAAACTGTGTACGGCCTACCTAAAAAAGTAAAAAAAAAAAAAAAAAAGAGTCCACTAGGTTGAAAACCTCGAAAGAGGCGACCTAGGCAAAAGTTAGGACATAAAAAAAAAATTTCTAGGTTGAAAACTTCGAAAGAGGCGGCCTAGGCAAAAGTTAGGACATAAAAAGATACCCATTCTAAACTACGGTTTCACCGAGGTACGTAGGCAGCTTAGAGTTTCATTATGATTTCAGTCGCATGAGTTCAAAAAATACATAGTGCCCCCATCGTGTTCAAATAAAGTACGATGAAATGTAATCCATTCAACCACCACTTGAAAATCGAATTGAGATACCATTTTTCTGTTAAACTTTGGGTCCCATTTGATTTAAAGGGGCAAAGCTGCTATGGTAAAATAGTGTCTTCACTGAAATGATGACAATGTTTACATCAAAGTCTGGGGATTCGATATGTCTTCATGTTCACATAACCTTCAAGTTTGTTGGACTTCATGTTCGCTCACCGCTAAAAAAAAGGGGATATTGAATTTTGATTGATAGCAAGAAAAACATCTTGTGACTTCGAGGCTTCCATACCAAAACACAAAAGTTTTGGCAAAGTCGCGCCAATTCGAATTTGTCGGTATATCAAAATCTGATGTTGACTTCGAAATATTAGCTGAAACTATTCTTAAAGCATTAAATCCTACATTTTGGAGATGTTTCATATTTTAAAGTCTCATTTTCATAAAACCAAATGGTTTGTGATTTCGACGTTCCTACATCAAGATACAAATCTTTTTGGTGAAGTCGCGCAATTCTGAGACTATCAACGTGTCAGAATCTAAAGTTAGATTCAAAATAATATCTGGGACGATTCTCAAGTTATTTGATTCCAAGTTTTGGATATGTCCTAGATCTCGAAGTATATTTTTCATAAATCAACCGTTTCATGATTTCGACATTCCTACATCAAGATATAAAAGTTTTGGTGAAGTTGCACAAATCTGAAACTATCAACGTGTCAGAATTTAAAGTTATATTCAAAATAATATCTGGGACGATTCTCAAATTATTTGATTCTAAATTTTGGATATGTCCTAGATCTCGAAGTCTATTTTCCATAAAATTAAGCGGTTCATGATTTCGACATTCATACACCACGATATGAATTTTTTAGTGAGACTGCGCAAATCTAAAATTTTCAACATGGTGGAATCTAAAGTTGGTTTCAAAATATTACCTGCGGCGATTTTGAAGGTGTTTGATTCCGAATTTTGGATATGTCTTGGATTTTAAAGTCTAGTTTCTAAAATAAAACTAAATGGCTCATATTTTTAACGTTCTCACATTGAGATATATATCTCCCACCACAAAAGGTGCAAAAATGATGAACAATATTATCCTCAAAAAAGGAGGATGTATTTCCAAATACAGAGAACTTCGAGACATGAACGCCAACGACATTTAAAAAAACAGCCAAGTTCTATCATGGGGGAATCAATACATCATAATAAGCAAAGAACTATTGATATTGAACCGCAAAGGAAGAAGGGACATTAATGAAAACGCGTGATATACAATAACATAGATAGAGTTTTCATTCCTAAGAATAGCCGCTAGTTAATCAAATGCGGAAAAAAGGCGAATAAAATACTCAATATTGACTAATCTAAACACAAATTGTAATTGACCAAGTCTTTAAGAGTTGCCTCTAGGTGTTGTTTCTTCATCTCCACGTCGGCCAAGTCATCAACAGTTGCCAAGGAAACATCAGAACATCTACGGTACTCCTCTTCAGCAGATGAGACTCTAGATTCAATCTCTTCAACCTCTTTCTTGGAAACACCTTGAAGAGGTCTTAACTCTTTCACCTTCTCCTTGGCATCTTTGAGAGATCAAATGGCAGCAGACGATTTCTCGGCCTTCTCCCCTTTCTCAATCAAGACAAGATCAAGTTGTTCCTTGGCGTTTAAAAATGACTCTGATTTTTCAACATCCACAACCTTGTCAGAAAGAGTTGATCGTGCCTGGTCATATGATTTGGCAAGCTCAAAGAAAGACGTCAATAGTCCTTTTATAGGGGAAATATCCACACCCTCTCCGTCCATCTTCTCGAGAATTACTTCGATCTCGAATTGAAGAGAAGAAGCATTGTCTGCGGTAAGGTCCTGAGTTTGGAATGAATTTTAGCCTAGGCACTTAGAATGAAATCCTTGTGAAGAGTCAAGACAACCTTTCTTCCATCAAAGATAAACATGGTTGGTGCTGATCATTAGTGAAAATTAGGCCCTGATTTCGCTCCAAGACTAGGAATGGAAGTTGCCTCTAGGTCTGACTTAGCTATTGGAAGTGATTTCCTCGAGTCTGGCTCCGCAACAGATTCGATACTACCTTGGGGCTTGCATTGGTGGGACGCCATTGAAATGTGAACACTATTTGCCTGCATAGAAAAGGATATATGGTCAGTTAAACTATTTGGATATTATAAAATAGTATGAAAAGTTTTAATTGTTACCTCTTTGATAGCCGTCAAAGTCCTTGAAGCACTACCAATGCTGTCAGTAATCTCGACTACACCCAAATTAGCATCTCCTTGTTTGTTAGAATATGGCCTCACCCGCTTGAAGTTTTGATCTCCATGACTACTATCACTCTCGTTTTGGGACAGACGTTTGTTGGAGGTAGGAACAATGGTACCTAATGGAAAAGAACCCGCGTTGGCTTGATGGGCCTGAACAAGGACCTTCTTTTGAACTTCTTTATATGGAGGTCCCTTGATGTCGCATGGTACAACCACTTTTGATTTTAAAGTAGGAGGCTTGCCCTCCCTGTTATGCTCTTGAGGCATGATCTCTGAAGGCGTAGTAGTAACTGGTCCAGCGGTATTCACCAAAGATTGCAAGTGGTTTTCAAGGAAGCGTCCATGCACTCTTTCCCACCAAGACTTATAATCCGACGAGACATGCTTCTTTATCTTGGGAATAATAGAGGGAAATGTGGCATTTGACCTACTTTTAGACAAAACACAAATTCGTAAAAGTTTCAATCCTTTGTCTAAAGAGCACTCACGAAAATCTTGATCCAAGCAACCGAGGATATCTTGATAAAAACCGAATTGATGACTGAAACAATGAGGGCTATAAGGCTCCATGATGAAGGTCGATCCATTTCTCAAAGGAAGGTAATTCGAGCGAATACTCATAAAATAACTTGACTCGGACTCTTCCTCGTTTCCATCATCACGATAATAATATGGTTGAGGATTGCTTGGAATTGTGGAAGTCCATATGACACTTTCTCCTCCATGAATACGTTTTCTTGCATCATCATTCCCAAAGTATCTCGATGTTCCCTCACCTAAGTATATGGCCATCAGAGGAGTAGCCGACCTATTCGTTAGAGCAAAATGAGTCTTGATGTAGCATTCCAACCAACCGTACACATAATGAATTGGAAAGTAAACTCTAGAAGAATCGAGTGGTGAGCCATTTGAAATTGGGTTTAATCCCCTGTAAATGCTAGCTAAGACTGGAACAGCGAGGTTAATTCTTTGCCCAGACGCTAGAAGGCTTGCAATCTTGAAAGTCTCAGGCCGAATAAAGTCGCCTTCTTTGTAGGGAGCGCAAAGACACATAACCAACATGATAAAAAAGCATCCAAGTATACTTCGTCTTTCTTGTCACTTCCAACGCCAAGTTTAACAAATAATGCATCTTTAACTTTCGACCAATTGACCATTATGGCTCCAGTAGGGTTGTGTGTTGATTTGGGACGAGCTGACTTCTTTTCTTTTCTCGCTGGAGGTTGTTCATACTTTAAAACCTTTTTTCTCCAAAACTCGATCCATCTTCTTATAGGGACGTTATGATTTTTAGCGTTTCCCTCTCAGAGTTGGTGATATGCATCAAACAATTGTTGGCAGGCTTGTGGACGGAACATTTTATCCTTGTCGTAAGCACCTGTAAGTTCTCGAGTATTTGGAATAACTTCCTCATAAGGAGACCCCATTAAAGGCAGACCCCCAATAGTGCACAAATCCCAAAGGGATATGGATAACTCTCCAACTGAGGTAAGTAACGTGTTTGTTAGAGGACACCAAGCCTCACAAAAGGCTTGCATGATACTNATAGTGCACAAATCCCAAAGGGATATGGATAAGTCTCCAACTTGAGGTAAGTAATGTGTTTGTTAGATGACACCAAGCCTCACAAAATGCTTGCATGATACTTGTAGAATGATCATAAGTAAACAATGAGGCATAGACATAATCGTAAATATTGGTGGCCCTCAATGCTCGATGATTCCTACTAAGAATATATTCGGTCCACTCCCAATATCCGGGGATATAATGAAATTCGCCACCAAAAGTTAAGGAATCACTCCCGTATACTTCTCCTTTGAGGATTCGTCGTCCTAAGCATAGGAGGGAACTTGCACATTTTTAACTTTGTGATTAGGGGAACAGAGAGTACATGTATTGAATTATGTTTGGTGTTTTCAAAGGTCCAATCTACCAAACGAAATGGATTTTACAAGGATGGCCACAAAGCTGCATATAAGTCGGTCAGTGGTGTATCAACTAGTAATCTGGTCTCCATTTTACTATCCTTGTGCTATGAAATTACAAGTTACTTGGACGTGGAGGAACATGATGCTAAGTCTCTGAAGTAAACCATGTTCAACCTGCATAAAAAAATTGTTAGTACCTAAGTCAAAAGGGAAGAGTAACAATCGCAATCTTGAAAGAGAGCATGGATAAGTAAAAAAAAAAAAAAAGAATTTTCGCCTCAAACGTAAAAAAAAAAAAAAAGAGGGATGTCTGTGTCGGACTTTTATTTTAAAAGATTTTTTTTCGTTGCAAACTTTTAAAGGTGTTCGTCTCAAACTTTTAAAGGCATTCGGATTTTTAAGGTTTTCATTCCGAACTTTTAAAAGGCGTACGTTTCGAACTTTTAAGGGTGCTTGTGAAGGTGTTCGCGACGAACTTTAAAGAGTCCCTACTGTCGACTTTTAAGGATTTCTACCACGAATTTTTAAGAGTCTTCATAGCGTGCTTTTAAAGGTCTTCACCGCAAACTCTTAAATGTCTCTTCACTATGAACTTTTAAAGATCTTGACCATGAGATTTTAACAATTTTGCGCGAACTTTTATGGGTCTCCGCCACAAATTTTAAAGGTATTCATCGCGAACTTTTATGGGTCTTCGCCGTGAACCTCAAATGGTCTTCATCATGAACTTTTATGATTTTCCGCCGCAAATTTTAAAGATCTTCATCACGAACTTTTAAAGGCTTTTGTCTCGAACTTATAAAGGACTTTGTAGTTTTACGTAGTTACTTCTAAAAACAAGAAAAAAAGACAACAAGTAAAACAAGGAAAACAAGGAAAAAAAGCACCAGAAAAGAAGAAGAAATTACCTTCGCGTTAATACTTCCGACTCCAAAAAATAGACCCAAGTGACTTGCTAGTATTGCAATTGATACTCAACAAATGCAAGTACGTGGGGTTTATATAGATTTGGAGAGTGCACATTAACAAGTCATGGGCCGGTGTGGGATTTGCTATATAAAGGCGGTTGACTTAATCCTTATGTGTCCAAACTAAAATTGGTAAGGAATTTGATTCCTAGTTGGATTTAAGATGCTTGAGGATGAAACTGTGCGGCGGCGGGAATTAAAACGATCATACGTGCATGAGCTACTCTTGAAGAAAAGGATCTTAGTTATTTTATTATGTAAAATTTGTAGGTTGTTTGCTTTCTAAAAAAGAACTAAATTTAACTAGGATTAAAATTAAA
This sequence comes from Nicotiana knightiana, assembly GCA_005239525.1. Taxonomy (NCBI): domain Eukaryota; kingdom Viridiplantae; phylum Streptophyta; class Magnoliopsida; order Solanales; family Solanaceae; genus Nicotiana; species Nicotiana knightiana. The sequence goes on from ML391031.1 coordinate 22,079, forward strand.
AAATGTCGTATATTAACTTTGGAAAGTCTTTTAGGCGGCATTTCATTCCTATCGTAAGAAGATTTTGTTGGAAATTGTGTTTTGTAAAAAGTGATTTTTTTACTTTGCCTTGAAATATATGGCATGTGTTGTCATGAACTGGAAACTTATAATATGCACTACTCAATGCATGGGATGTTTTTCGTGACTATATGTACGTATGAAGTTCTTTACTTTAAGCCTAGTTTTTTAAATTCACACAACAAGTCTTGAAGTAGGGGGCATTTGTAGGCATTTAAAATTTGTCGAAATTAAATCCGTAAAATAATTTGGACGATATTATAAATTCAAGATATATTGGTCCAAACAAATAAATACTGCGGGCTAATATAATTGAATTAATTATATAAGTCCAATATATATGGATTAAATAAATAAGTCTTAATCCATTGGGCTAGCCTATTTAGTTGGACTACAAATGATGAGCCCACTTTATTAGGCTCAATATGCCATCTTCCTAGAGGCCCAATTTGGTGCCACGTGTCAAATGTCGTGGCGCGCCAAATCAAACAGAAGAGCCATGAGATCATGCCACGTGTCAAAATGACAAGGCATGCCAAGTCACATTAAAAGGCCGATGAAACTGCGCCACATGTGCAAGTGACATGTTCTGGTCAATCCAATACGGTATTGTCACACTTCAATTTGATTGGTCGGAAAGAGTTTGTTCTTATCATAACGCTTCCCTCCCACAACTAGAAATAGGGGTCTTCCTAACTCAGAAAACTGACCAGAAGTTATAACAAGAAGCAAGAGAGAGCTTGTGGATCAAACGTTGCAGATTTCTCTAAAAGCTACAAGCATTCAAGTGTTCTAAGGATTAAAAGATCAAGACGAAGATTCGAGAACAAGTTGCAAGCTCTTGAATTAAAAGTACGTCAGGATCAAAATCAAGCTTCAAGCACTTGGATTAAAATAAAATAAAATAAAATTCAAGATTAAGCTTAAAAGCTCTTTTTACGGTTGAAAAGAAGAATCAGAGGATTCATAAAGATTGTAATACTCAAATATTTGAAATAAATATTACGATTGTTGCGATATTTTTGGCCATAATTATATTTGTTTCGATGCAATTTATTATCTACGGTTGTTACGTTCTTAAATTTGCGTTCAACTGAACTATAACACATGATATAAAATATAGATTCTTTTTCATTTTACCTCCTGGGAATATGGAGTGTGAAAAGTACTCATTTATAAATAACACAAAAGCATCGGAAAATAGTATATTATTATAGAGAAAACAAAGGTCCCAAAAGATAAAAGAAAAAATAGATAACGAAAGGCCGAAAGAGCGGGGTACATTGAAGGCAAAACGCCGGGGTGAGGTCGGTGGTCGATAGTCAAAGAAAACGACACTTTTAAGTCTTTATTTTCTATTATAATTAAATATTCATAGTACTCCTCTTTTTGCCTTCTGTCTCTCTTTTCCCCCTATTCCAAATTTAGAGGAGCCAATTCCTTTGTAGTTGCCGTCCTCAACTTATTGCAATAAATAACCTATATATTGTGGCTTGAGTCAATCAATTTAATTATTAATATTCTTATAACGTGTCATCAACACTAAATCCCTATCACCGTCATTTCTCATAATATGGAATTACTTTTATCAGAGAATAATTTATTTTTCATATGTAAAATTTTCTGGTGCTAATACGAATTTAATCGCTCTTAATATGAATATCGGGCATCATTTTTAAAAAAATAAATATAAAAGCATTTCCTATAGTCCCTAACAGCAGCTCTCATTTTGAACCATCCTCTCCTCCTCAGCCAAATCTATTGAAAAAACCAAGGCGAAGGACGATTGAAAATGTCATCAATATAAATTTGGGATTTAACCTAAAATATCTGCGAATCAGCTACAAACTTAATCAATTTAAAAGGGTTATTTGCAAGAAATATATATTTTAAAGGGCAACATCGAAAGGATTTTTTTTTAAGCCTACGTGCTTTTTCCTAATTTGACATTGAGTTTTTGTAATATTATTAACTTCTCGAAAAATCGAAAAATTTATAAACCAAATTCCAAGAGAGTACACACACATACACACATGCAAGCACACACTCTCTCTCTCTCTCTCACACACACACATATATATATTAAGCCAAGTGACAAACTATTATAAAGTCACTTGACAATTTAGGATAATATTAATACTAATACTTAATTTAAATTAAAATATAGTTTTTTCGAATCTGAATGAAAAGAAAGTGAATATTTTTGTAAAGATATTGTCTGTCGTATCTTAATTAATAAGATTTTTATAAAATTACATTGAAAAAATAACGCATCTATCTTAATTAATTATAAAGATAAATATATAGGTAATATAAAAAATACGATAAATTTAAATATTAATATGAAAATAGAATTAAAAAAATTAAAAGAAAAAGAGAAAAAATATATAAATAAATAATTTCAATGTAGAAATATTTGGAAGTATAAGACTTATTTGATTTTTGAGAAGAGAAAGTATTTTAAATAATGACGAATAAAATTTGCATTATGGTTAAGCCGAGTGACCAGCTACTATAAAATCATTTGGCAATTTAGGATAATATTAATATTAATACTTAAATTAAATCTAATTTTTTCTTTTTGAATCTGAATGAAAAGAAAGTGAATATTTTTGTAAAGATATTGTTTCCCCTATCTTAATTAATAAAATTTAAAAAATAAATAAATTGAAAGATAAAAACAACGCCTCTATCTTAATTAATTATAAAGATAAGAATATAGATATTAGAAAAAATATGATAAATTTAAACATTAATATGAACAATAGAATAAAAGAATAAAAGTATATAAAAAAATTTACTACAAGAAAAAACATATTTTTATTTACAATGTATTATAATGGAAGTAACAGACAAGAATATATGATAATTTTAAGTTATGGCTAATGCATTATGTACAAGAAATTATGGGTAATTTTAAGAGATTTGAGAAATTTCTGCTTTTTATTAACATTTATTTAATGATTATATATAACTTTTATTTGAAAGATTAATATTTTAAAGTTATTTGCACATAAATCAAATAACTCAAATCACAAATGTGTGTTCGCGCATCGCACAGGTACTAATACTCAGTTCTTTTAAATTTGAACACCCTTGAAAAAATTTCTAATTTCACCACTGCTAATACTAGTATATTGGAAAAACCAAAGCGAAGGACGATTGAAAATGTCATCAATATAAATTTGGGATTTAACCTAAAATATCTGCGAATCAGCTACAAATTTAATCACTTTATGGATTTTTTATAGCAGAAGAAATAGAAGACGAGATGTAATTATATATATGATCAACTATATCTGTGTTTCTTCCTCTCTTTTTTCTTTTTCGTATTGAGGAAAAAAATTTCGGATTATATTAACAAAAGCAAATTATACTTTCGAATTTCGATACCTAACTCTCTCTCTATATATAGGAAATATGCATCTTTTACACTAATCTTGTAACTTGAAAAGCACTGTCTCAGAGTGTAACCTCTTTCATGCTTTAGTCCAACTCGCCTAACTTGAGGCATATTTTAGAACTATGTTTATCTTGCAAATAAAAATCTTTTATCTTAAAATGTATAAGTTGAAAAATATTTTGCGAGGAGGAAAGGGGGTTGGAGTGGGTGGGTGGTGCAGAAAAACAAAAAAATATAAAATAGAAAATTAAAAATTAAAAATACAAAAAAATACAAAAAAAAAAAAAAATTTGAGCGTGGGACTTATTTACACCATACTAATGATATCTTCCATCTGTATACTTATCTTTGGAGTCCGGAACCAAAATGTGATTCTTTTTGACATAAAGAACCAAAATAAGTGGGAAAAAAAGACAATCAAAGTATATATAACGCCCAAAAATTAGGCGCTATACATTAACGGTAACTCTGCCGTTAATGTATAGCGCCCAGTTTTTGGGCGTTATACTGCAAAATCTGACACAGTCAGGTATAGCGCCCAAAAACTGGACGCTATACCCATTTTTTTTATTAATTCTGTTTTTTTTTCTGGATACAATAATTCAAATGCGGATAGCGCCCAGTTTTTGGGCGCTATACATAACAAAAAAATTCCTGGCTAGCCATTTCCTATATAAAGAGGTTAAGATTGTAAGAAAAATCATTCAAAAATTTTTTTAAGTCTCGTTCAAACGTTTCTTGCTGTTAAATTCTCCAGCATTTTTTCATTATGTCTGAAGAGCATAGAATAAGAGTTTCATTGTATTGGGAGGGTGAGGTTGTGATGGAGAATAACTCTGTGGGGTGAAGTTTACCTGCACAGTATCATATTAAATTGCCACTTACAATGGAGTACGATAAATTGATATCATTGTTATGCAAAAAAATGAGTGTGAGGAAACGTTCAGTGATTCTTAACTTAACCGGAAGTTATCTGTATTCCGTCACTCCGCAAGGGGTTGCTTTTTACTCAGAGTTTAACATCGACGATGATGAAACTTTGAGTGATTTTCTGAGGATTCCGGATAAATGCCGGGAATTTCTTGTAATCACAATGTTGGAGATGTACGTCAAGGTCGAAGACGTTCCCAAAAACGAGGTTGCGCGTAGTAGGGATACCCCCCAGTCATCGGGTGGTTATTCTGGAGCAGTTTTTGCCGGACAGGTTCCGGATGAAAGAGTTTTCCTTGATTTAAACTTATCACCGTCGGAGAATGAGCAGCGAGAAAATAATTTCTATCCTGCTTTCCATAATTCACAAGACGAATGGTAAACTTCAATTTTCGTTTGTGTTAATTATGTACATTTTTGGTGTATTAAATTTTTATTAACGCTCATATATTTAACAGGGGGTACCGACCGAATATGAATTTTACAAGTGGTCCATCCGGTAGTCATCACCTAATTGAAAACGTCCATCATGGAATTTCATCACATTACGACTTGTAAGTGAAGTGATATGGCTATACGGAAAGTATTTATTAATTTCAGTAGCTTATATTTTTGTTGGTTGTGCAGTGAAAACCAACAAGTTGAACCACCCGTACTCACTCAATTGCCCGAAAATGACGTATTAAATCGGGATCTGGCAGGTGCACAGAGTGAGGAAGAGAACAGTGATTTCGACAACAATGCTGATGAATCCGGAGACGAGACACCCTTTCCTCGTGAGGATGGTGATGAAGAGGATGAGGAGGAAGGACCTAATTTGAAGAGAGAGTATCCTCCAACCCCTCCCCCCCAGACGAAGAGTGTACGAGTCCGAAGTTCTGTTTCATTTAAGAGATATTCCTTACATTAAAAACTTGCCAAGCATGCCGAATGTGGAAGCTCTCACAAGGGATAAGTCATTTGCATCTCTGCCAAAGTACATGGTCGCACTGCAGCACTTTAAACCCGGGATGGTTGTTGAACGGAAGCTTGAGCGGAGTCCGGAAAAACCAAAATATATATTCAATTACGTGTTCTGGGCGTTTAAACCAACAATTGATGGATTTTCACATTGCCGGCCCGTAATATCCATAGACGGCACTCATGTCTATGGAAAGTACGATATCAAGATATTGATAGCCGTGGCAGTAGATGCTAATGGACAGATATTTCCTATAGCTTTTGCTGTTTGTGCTAATGAAAGCACAGAGACGTGGACGCTGTTTTTGAACCACTTGAAAGAGCACGTTGTCAAACAGCGTTCCGGTATTTGTCTAATATTTGATCGGCACGGTGGTATCTTAAGTTCTGTGGAGAACTTGCCTGCATGGCAAGAACCTTATGCATACCACCGTTACTGCGTGAGGCACTTTAAGGCCAATTTTCAGAAGGCATATCCCAACAAGGATCTACATGATTTGATGTGGATGGCAGCAACAGACCACCAACAACATAAATTTCGGAGGCATATGGAATCTATCAGGCAAGAAGACGAGGCAGCCTATTGTTGGTTAATGCGACATCACCTGAAAAGTGGACTTTGCATGCGGATGGTGGCAGACGATGGGGAATTCTGGCTACAAACGTGTCAGAGTCTTTCAACGGGTTATTGAAGTCGGCAAGAGGATTGCCTGTCACAGCCATGGTGCGGATGTCGTTCAAGCAGATGACGGAGAGGTTTGTTGAACGGTCTGCAGCTGCAACGACATTGATGGAAAGGGGTGTTGAATTTATGCCAGTGCCGATGAAGAGATTTGAGAAATACAGACGGCGAGCACATTGACATTCATTTTTGCAGTATGATAACGAAAGAAATATTTTTGAAGTTCGCAACGCTATCCATCAAAATCGGGGGAATAATGTACACACTGTAAATAAATCATCAAGGTTATGCTCTTGTGGGAAATGGTCCATCTACCACATGCCTTGCTCACATGCCATCAAGTGTTTTCAACGTATTGGTTTTGGGGAGACCAACTATGTTGATCAACAATATAGTGTTGCCAAGTATCTAAACACATATAGTGGGCAGTTGCAGCCAGTGGGTGCTGAGAATTATTGGCCGCCGGAACCATTTAAAATGGTGTGCAACAAGTCCTATTTGCGTCGAATACAGGTGCAAGAGAGAACGCGTAAATGGAACCAAATGAATGTTAGTGATACCGTTTATGCGTGCAAATATGGTATATGCTCGCAAACACGACACGACCGTCGAAAATATCCTTCAGGTGGTTTGGGTGGCAATACTAATCAAGCTCGTGGTGGGTGTTCTTCTAGTGTGCCTAACTATCCATGAGTTTATGTTGTAATAATTAGTTGTTTTGTTTATGTTGCNTTTTAGCGCGGTTAATTACTACGTTAATTATGTGTTGTCTTGTCGAACTGAAAAGGCTGACCAGCTGACATAAAGTTGTCTTGTCTTGTATACATCATGATATTGAACACGCAAAATATAGCGTGATTAAATAGTACGTTATGTGTAAATTTAACGCGATTAAATACTATGTTATGTGTGTTGTCTTGTCGAACTGAAAAGGCTGACCAGCTGACATAAAGTTGTCTTGTCTTGTACACATCATGATATTTAACACGCAAAATATAGCACGATTAAATAGTATGGTATGTGTGCATTTAGCGCGGTTAAATACTACGTTATGTGTGTTGTCTTGTCGAACTGAAAAGGCTGACCAGCTGACATAAAGTTGTCTTGTCTTGTACACATCATGATATTTAACACGCAAAATATAACGCGATTAAATAGTACGTTATATGTGCATTTAGCGCGTTTAAATACTACGTTATGTGTGTTGTCTTGTCGAACTGAAAAAGCTGACCAGCTGACATAAAATTGTCTTGTCTTGTACACATCATGATATTTAACACGCAAAATATAGCGCGATTAAATAGTACGTTATGTGTGTATTTAGCGCGGTTAAACACTACGTTATGTGTGTTGTCTCGCCTATAAATAACGGGCTCATTCTAGTTATTTTGTGTGCTCAAAAATTACTAATAACAAATATTTCATTAAAAGTAAGGTTTTTTTAACGTACAAATGTCTCAACCTCTTCGCACACCAAGGTGCAAGTGTGAAAAAAGATGCATGATGCAATCTTGTTGGGATGGTGGTGAAGTTGGACGCTGTTACTAGCACTGTGTGAACCAGTTTTACAAGGTTCCCGACGAACCTATATGCGATTTTGAGGAATGGGTTGATGAACCATGTTATCAGGAATGCTACAAAGAATCTTTGCAGCATCTTCATAATTTGTGTTTAAGACAATTGGAACATGAAAGAGGAAGTAAAAGAGAGATTGCAGAGTTGAAGGCGAAACTGAAGGAGGTAGAAGAAGAAAAAAATAAAATCCCAATGGAATTATGAAGCTCAAAAGGAACGTAAAAAACAATATAAACGGGAACTTGCGGAGGTGAAGACGAAACTGAAAGAGGTAGAAGAAGAAAAAGAAAAATTGGAAGAACAATTTAAGTGGTTGGAGGAGAGAATAAAGGGCGGCCGGGGCTAAACATTGACATGTATATGTTTAGTGTATTTTTCCCATGTCATGTATTTTTATTATGTTGGTCTATTATGTTTGTGTTTGTGCTTGTATTTGTGCTGTAGTAATGTTTTCCTTGTTTGTTGTACTGAACTTTATTTTAATTGTACTGGAAGTTAAGTTTTAGTGTTGGTGTTGTTATATGAAACTATCTAACGAAAGGGGAACTAAAAAAGTAATGGGCATATTATATAAATATTGTTGTTAATGTACACAAAAATATTATTTACACCAAATACAAAAAAAAAAAGGAAGGTCGAATCAATGTGTCCTGGATCCGGTGTGTCTCAACGCAGCCGCTGGCCTGAGGCGCATCCCATCCCGCCCAGGTACGCTATCGGGATCATCATCATCAAGTCGTCTCCTTATAGCCGGATGCGGCGCCGGATGGCATGTATCAGTGGTGCTGCCAGGATCGATATAAGAGGTCGTCGGTCCAGTAGAAGGCTACATAAGAATAGAAATCTCAGTATAGAAAAGTACATAACAATTCACAACAATTTAAATTGTCTTACCATGATCTCGGCTGGCTCCTGAAGGTAATCATATGTCGCAGCCACGTCAGCATCCCATGAAGCCTTAAAAATGAAATTAATAAAATTAAAGAAAATAAATAAGTTACAGTTAAAACAAATTCAAATTCAATACTAATAAACTCATACCTACGCATGTGATGAGGAGCCATAACTCAGTCGGCGTCCACTATGCAAATCTCGGCTCGGTCGATCCTCATAAATGGTAGACGGGACTGGGAAGTATCCACCCCAATCCACTCCTGGAATATCCGTGCCCGTGATCAATAATTGACCCAACAGGGTCACCTGCGATGTCACTGGAGTGAGATGTATCGGCATGTCTGTCTCATGCATGCCACCTTTCATAGCAGCAACAACATCATCAGCAGGAGCCTCAACGCCCCCTTGCTGGGGACCACCTGCTCTCTGCCCACGACCACGTCGTCCGGCACCCTGGCCTCGTCGGGCACCACCATCTCGTCGGGCACCACCAGCTCGTGGGACACCACGACCTCGATCGTACTACGCTGGGTCCACATAATCAGGCTCGTGCCAAATGCTGATCCGATCGGGCTCTATGCAGTGTCCGGGCAGCCACCTCCATGAATTGATGACTATAATCCTGCATGGCCACATGATCCTGGACATGACTCTGCATCTGCAGTCCCATCTGATAGACGGTATGCAATCCAATCGCCTGCACAAAGTAAAAAATATAAACTACATATGTGGCACTAAATTACAGGTATATAATTAATAATAACAGAAAACATACCAGGGCCTCGTGTCTCCCGGCGTATGGGACGTACCGACCGTGTGCCGGATGAATGGGGATCCCGATAAAAAGTGGGGTAACAAGGCGGTACCATGCCATATAATCCTGAATAGGCACCTCCTGCATCTGCGTAGGTGGGGTCAACTCATCTCGCTTGTCCCAAATACCCATTTGCGCATTAAGCCATGCCATAAATGTGTCGTCCGCCCTGGACCGATCATCCCTCTGATAATGTAAAGCATTCCAGACAGGCTGCCTCGGTATAGACTGCGGCAGGCCAAACTGATGAAGTACCCGCTCGGAGGCATGATGCTCGACAATATCGAGGCATATGAGCGGGACAGAAGTCCTCCAAATATGTCGGCCGGACGAGCAATAAGCTGGAAGGGTATCGATCAACTCCTTGTTGTACGGCGTCCAGATGAACTATCAAATAAGAACACAAACCGTGAGTATGCGCAACACTAAGTTAATCTATACCAGGTAAGTTTAGGTAGATATTCACCTGTGCGCCCTCCAGCAGATCCACCACATCTCTGCAGAGGGGGAGATTATGATGGGAATCATACTCTCGTGAAAGTGTACGACAGAGAACCCACCTCCTGGCTAGAGGGAGAAATGGAGGTGCTACAGTAGCAGGTAGCTGTGGTACAGGTGGCTGAAACTGCAGAAATCGCTCCCATGCCCAAACCTAACATACAAAGTTGACGTAAGGTATAAGATTAATTCTAACTAGGTAGAGTTTTAACTAATGAACATATTATTTGAATATGTTGTCACCTGTAGAAGTGACAGAAAGCCACAAACGTCTCTCTGTGTGCCCATGCAAGCCCAACACATCTGCATGTACAAGTATGCAAGGACAGCACCACCCCAGCTGTAAATGGATGTATCCTCGAACCGCTCAATATGATGAAGAAAACAGAGGCTCACTAGGTTCCCCGAATTGTTCGGGAATAAGACCCCCCCCAAATAGAAGGAGCAACAGCAGCCTCGTATATCGTACAATATCCACCTCCGTGACTCGGCGGTGATAGTCTCATGGATGTGCTCCAAGTACTCTGTAATAGGGGTCAACTGCATACGACTGGCCCCAGACGATACAATCTCGTCCTGTGGCATGGAACCCGTGAGCCTGTGCAGCATATCCCAATAATCCGCCCGCGAATAATATCTCATGGCCATAAGCAGTAAAACGGGCAAGCCATCAGCGGGCAGGCCATATAAAACCTCAGTGTCCTGCAGCGTGATGGGGGCCTCGCCGATGGGCAGGTGGAAAGTGTGCATCTTCGGTCGCCACCGCTCAATCAAAGCCCAGTCGAGCTGTATCCGGTCGATCTCTATAATCCTATAAAATCCCAACTCCTCCAGGTACTAGACTACATGGGGATGTAGAACTCTATCCCTCAAAAAGTCCCATAAGTCATCCACTCTCCTAGCGCGGAAAGTCTGCGTCAGTAACTGTCCGTCCCATATGAAATCGGATCTATGTTGGCCCTGTAGGACTAATAGATCAAACGGCCGAGGGCCGGGATGTATGGGCGCGTCTATGTCGTCAATTGTATATTAAAACAACATTAATTGTATGTTTAATCTGTAAATTAAATAATAAATTTTTGAGATACACAATTTTTAGAGTTATACAACATTTATACCTATGGGTTTCAGGCTCGATATTTGAGTCCCAGTATCACCAAACTATCATTAATAATTATGTATGTCAAATTCAATATTTTTTATAATGTTGTGTGTTTGTTTTATAATTTAAATTCATAATTTTTAATTATTTAATTGTATATATATATACCTATGGGTTTTGGGCTCGATATTTTGAGGCCCAATAACTAACATTAGTAATTATGTGTGTCAAATTCAATATTTTTATAATTTTGTGTGTTTGTTTTATAATTTAAATTCATAATTTTTAATTATTTAATTGTTTAATAGTACAAATTTTATATATATATATATATATACCTATGGGTTCCGGGCTCGATATTTTGACGTCCAGTCACACCAAACTAACATTAATAATTATGTTTGTCAAATTCAATATTTCTTATAATGTTGTGTGTTTGTTTTCTAATTAAAATCATAATTTTTAATTATTTAATTGTTTAATTATATAAATTTTATATATATATACACCTATGGGTTCCGGGCTTGATATTTTGAGGTTCAGTGGCACCAAACTAACATTAGTAATTATGTGTGTCAAATTCAATATTTTTATAATTTTTTGTGTTTGTTTTATAATTTATATTCATAATTTTTAATTATTTAATTATTTAATTGTACAAATTATTTTATATATATATATATACTTATGAGTTTCGGACTCGATATTTTGAGGTCCAGTGTGGCACCAAACTAACATTAATAATTAGGTGTGTTTGTTTTATAATTTTTTGTGTTTGTATAATTAATAACTTAATTGTATAAAATTTGTATTTTTAACTATCAGTATAAGATACTTAAACTAAAGGAATTCTACGCTAAAATACTACACTTTACTACGCTACAAGGCTCTACATTTTACTACGCTAAAAGGGTCTATATTTTACTACGTTAAAAAATAATCTAAACTAAACATAAACAACAAATACATTTAATCACATATAAAACACAAAACGACATGAAAACACATATATATAAATTTGGATATTAACAAACAAATTTATTTGACAAATTTATATTTTTTTATAAAACACTAATACTAAGTCCGGATAAATTTAACATACTAGTTTCGCAAAAAAAACACAAAACGAAATAGAACACATTCAAATCAACTAATATGCATTATTATAAAAGTTTCAACATATTTTAAAATAAACCGAAATACCTTAATTTAGTGTTTTCGGAAAGAAAATCGATTGAAAATTTGACACCGGAAGTGTGAACCCACAGTAATATGAAGCTCTACTCGGAAGTGAGACATACGTTCTACACTTTTTGTGTGACGGGGGGCCCCATAATTTTTTTTGACTGGGTGTGGGGAAGCGGGGG
>ML391031.1:43741-59651 GCA_005239525.1 Nicotiana knightiana
AGTGAATGGAAAATGGTGGGAAAAGAAATGGAGGGAAGTAAAATTTTGAATTAGTGCACTTTGTCCCTCATTGGAAGAAGGAAAGAAAATCTATGTGTATATATAGAGAAGCTCTTCTTCTAGCTCTTAAAAAGTTGAGAAGAAGGCAAGCCTCGCGACGACGTCGTCGTCGCTCGCTCGGCTCGGCTTCGGCTTCAGATTTGGTCAAAGATTGATTGATTAATCTTTTTGGACAAAATTCTTTTCAAATTATTTAATTAATTAATTTAATTAATTAATGGAAAAGTTTCAAATCCGGAATGACCAGCGACCCGCGACCCGCGACCCTGTCCGACCCGTTTTCTTTCCCGGATTATTTTAAATCCGTTTTTAAATTTCCCGCAATATTCATACCTGTTCAAAACAGCTATGACTGTTCTGAAAGGATTCACACCTGTTCCAACAGCTATGACTGTTCTGAAAGGTTGCAAAACCTTTTCAGAAACAGTACGAAATTGGCTATAAATATACCTTGAATCCCAGAATTTTTACTTACTAAATTTTNTTGAGAGGAATAATTTCCTTAAGGACACATTGTGTATTCAGTGGGCTCGGTTTATTCTTATATTATTTTTCATAGAAAAACTAAGGACGCCTGGACTAGTGCGCCCGCGCTCAGCACGCGCTAGTGGTCACGCTAGTCAGGTTTCTCACTGTCCCTGGTAAATTCCACTAGCGCGGCCGTGCTAGAGCCCGCGCTAATGAGGTTTCTCACTGTTTCTGTATTTTCAGAAAAAAATTATTATTTTATATTACAGCAATACAGATTTATAACAGTTTGAACTCAAATTGTCACCCCTAACTTTTGTATTCTTAAGTGGTAAATCGCATGTGTAAATCACATGTATTTTAGATGGAAAAAGAATTCAATCCATCTCGAATATACCTTCATATTTTCGATTGCTTTTAATATAGTAATGAAATTATTCTTTTTCCATTTTAACTATGTGTAACTGTAAATACAGGTTCTATTTTGTATTTATAACGGAAAATGTGATAAAATTCAAATTTTATTGGGGAAAAAATGAAGGAAATTTTTTGACATGATTTGTCGGCCGAAAAGCTTCGGTCCATAAAAACTTCCAAAGTTGTTGAAATACCGAAAAAAAAAAAAGAAGCGGTTTCGGTACTTGCTAAGAACAGGTATCGGTATTTTAAGAGAGTAAAATAAGCAAATATGCTTTGGACGTGACCATTTTCCAGACATAATTTAAAAGGTTATAGGAATATGACTTTTCCAAAATTTACGTATACGTTAACACACTATGTATAATATATTAGAAATTGTCATGATCTTCAAAAATAAGGTAAAAGACGCAATTGTTCATGTTGATGGTTGTCGTGGCAAATGGCAATGACGGTGGAGGGGAAAGAATTATTGGCAGGAGAAAAACAAATAAGATGGGTAGGGGCGAAGCTACGTTGACCTAGGGATGGTTAACTGATACATTACGTATATAGGTAAAATATTAAATTTTGGAGGTATATAGCGTATTAACATATATTGAATATTTTTCGTGGAAGAATTTTTTTCATTTTTTTCAAGTTTGAACACTCTTAAGGAAATTCATAGTTTTGCTACTGAAGATGGGTTGAAGGCGCTGAAGTGGCATGCCATGTGACATCTTCCTCGTCAAATGTCAGTGTCACATAGTATTGGACGTCCACCTTAGACAAATTTAACGAAAGAGAAGTATATTTGAACTAACAACATTACGTTAAAGGTATATTTGGACCAAAAGTATAACTAGAGGCATATTTAAACCTTTTCTAATAGTACTGATATATATTGCCTTTTCCATAAAATAAATTTGTAAACTATTGAAAGGCCTTAGCGTAGTTGCGAGAAAATAACAAAGATAATCCCTAATGTTTCAATACTGGTATAAAATAGTTTTTAAATATTTACATTAACATTATGTTGACAAAATAATTATTTTAAGAAATGGCTCGTGCAAAAATCCATCGTTTAAATCATAGAAACCATTCAAGAGCAATTCCTTCGATTCATGTTCCTCTAATTATCTGGATTTTATTTTTATTATCTGTTTTTGGTGTTGAATTTTCATATGTTAATTTATAGGTTATTTGACCAAACAAACTATTAATGGTGATGAAAGAATGGAAAATATTTGTACGATCAATATATTTTTTTTGCTACTCGCTCAGCTCTATATACTTATATACTAGCTAGCTCGTTCGCTTTCAGATTGCTATTCGCTCGAATTTTTACTAGTAGCTAAACAATTTCAACCCCTAGATTTGGATTTGACTTTTGAGTCCCTTCTTTGTGTTCAACACAACCGCGGTTAAACACAACCAAAGCAAAGGGAGGAAAGCCTTCTTGAATTCGATTCTTTTCTTTTTTATTTGATTGTAGATTTTTTTTTATTACTCCTATTTTCATCTGGATCTAAATTTAAAAGAAGTAATTTACTTGGCATAATCTATAATTTTATTTTATGTACATTATTAAGTGATACAAATTTTGGGAAGAATCAAAACTCTAGATTCAATAAGGGACGATTTAATTTTTTTTATTCATTCCCACCTATCAAAAAGTCTTTTGGAATTTCTTTGATTATTTTTTGGATTTTAATGAATCGTAATATAAAAGGGGTATTTTTTTCTCAATTTTCTTAATTATTTAATAATTATTAATACCAAGTTTAGTGTTGGAGGAGTCTCGAACCTTTTCAGGTACGAATTGCGAGAACTAAATTGGGAGAAGTTTGTCCCCATTTATCTTTAGTCTAATAAACACTTTCGAGCCAATTCCTCAAAATATAACTATCACATAATATTTTAGATATAACGTAAAAGTGCTCAATTTTTTAATAGATACATAACACAAAAAATGTAGTACATGTCATGATGTCAACGATTATTTTAGGCCGACCTAAAACATAAGGGATTACTTTTGCAATGTACCTGACAGTTGCTACTTAGCTTACTCTGTAGATAGAGCCTCAATCCCTTTCTCTGTGTGCTTTAGATTAGAAATACTTATTTCTAAGCATAAATTGACATCAAAATAATGAATATGACACAAATGACTTGCATATAATTACAAATTTAAATTATGACTTCAATTTGACACAAGTGTCTCAACAATTTTATTAATTTGATACAAAAGAATTATTTTCGAAATCTAACACCCATCCTTCGTTACAACAACAACAATAAAATCAGTATAGTAGATCTTACCCTTGCCTTTAAAAAATTAGGAGTCGTTTGATAGGATACATTAGATAAAATAATACATGCATTAGCTTTATGTATTAATAATACCTTATTTGGTAGATATTTTGAACCTGCGCATTAGTTATATATCTTATTTGGTATTATCCTGTGCACAACTAATGTATATAAAATTATGGTATTAGCAATGCAATGAGTTTTAATGCATGCATTAGCTTAGTTAAGGATAAAATTATCATTTAAATTTATGCTTGATTAAAATATGTTAGTTATTATATTAATGCATGTTTAAAACAATCCAAATAGTGAGAAATAAAATTATATCTCTAGTAAATAAATAAATACTTAGTATATTTTTTTTTAATAAATAAATATTTAGTTCTATATTACAATATAGGTAGACAAATCAAATATTTTTTTAAAACTTTTTTGTATAAAAATATTTCTCAACATATGTTTCTTTTTAAAAAGTTAGAGTCGTGGACTGATTTTGAGGGTATTTTTATAAATAAATAATTCTTTTAAAAATTATATAATATTTTAATATATAAAATCAAGCAATAAATAAAAAATATATCAGCATAACTAATACCAATATTATTAATACACTCTACCAAGGACCCTTACATTAACGTCGTAAACCAAGAAGAAAAAAGAAAAGTGCAAAAATCTCCAAAAAAAAAATGACGTAGTAAATGCTGAGGTGTAAAATAGAAGGATGAGTTGTTCAAAAGAAGAAGCTCATAACATTTACTCCGTCCCTATATTGGGCACCCACCTTATCAAAGTGGGCCTCCATCACAGTAGCCACCCTTCCTTAACTGCCCTTCTCCGCCTCATAGTCTTTGCGTGTCCTATGCCCAAAACTTCTCCCCTCTCTCTCTCTCTCTCTCTCTTCCTCTTCCCCTCTGTTTTTGCTCCATATCCAAGCAAACACCACATCTCTCTCTTTGTTACAGACTCCTTTTCTATTATTGACAAAAACAGTCAAAGCTTGAAAACAAGTTGCTACAGCTATTTAATTACTAGTAATAGTAATTGCTGATGTCTTTCATTGGTGTTTTTGTTTCTGATCAATGGCTTCAAAGTCAATTCACTCAAGTCGAACTTCGCAGTCTCAAATCCAAAGTAAGACTCGACTCTTTCATCTCCTTAATGTGTTCTTTTCCGATTGTCCATGTTGATTTATTTGTTGTTAAGAATTAATGATTTTTACTGTTTTATTTTTTTTTTGGCCTCGTTAGTTCATTTCAGTTAAGAATCAAAATGGAAAAGTAACAATTGGAGACTTGCCGCCTTTGATGGCGAAATTAAAGGCTTTCAATGAGATGTTTAATGAGGAAGAGATCCGAAATATTTTGGCTGAATCAGGTTCCGACGTGAATGATGAGATTGATTTCGAAAGCTTCCTTAAAGTGAGTATCTAATTAAGTTAATTATATTTATTTCCGTTAGTGACATTTGGTTTGTTACTCTTTTCCCATTGATGGAATAGAAATGAACAAATATTGACTGAGTTTCAGGTCACTTATTATGTAATTACACGTAAATTACTTGGTAAGCATTATTTGGCAATCTAGTAAAAATGGTAACTAACCAACTATCACAAGTTAAAATTCACTAATACTGTAAAAAAAAATAACTATTACACAATCAGGTCACTTATTAGGTAATTATATTTAAATTACTTAATACTCTAGTATTTTTTTGTAATTAACTTGCTATCACATGTTAAAATTCACTGGTAATGCAAAATAATTACTACACTGATAAGTGTATATAACTTAAATCCATAGGTAAATTAGTTATCGGATTACCTAGGAAGTGGAATTTACAGTACTTTGACCTCATTATTCTGGATTTTTGGTTTAGTGACATTTTGACTCATTGCTTGTAATGAACAGACATACTTGAATCTGCAAGCTCGAGCTGCCTCTAAATTAGGCAGTTCTAAAAATTCGTCTTCCTTCCTGAAGGCTTCCACAACTACACTTCTTCACACGATCAGTGAATCAGAGAAAGCATCATATGTAGCTCATATAAATAGCTATCTAAGAGACGATCCATTCTTAAAGCAATTTCTTCCAATTGATCCAGCTTCGAATGCTTTGTTTGATCTGGCAAAGGATGGAGTTCTTTTATGGTATTTAAACTTAACCTGCTTTGTGATACTCCAAAGTATGTCCAAATTTTATGACAAGAGTTTCTGTTGGCTCATTATAGTTTTCTTTCTGTGGTTCTTTAGTAAGCTGATCAATGTCGCTGTACCTGGCACAATAGACGAGCGAGCTATTAACATGAAACGAGTAATCAACCCGTGGGAGAGAAATGAGAATCACACCCTTTGCCTCAATTCTGCAAAGGCTATTGGCTGCACTGTGGTTAATATTGGCACTCAAGACCTGGTTGAAGGACGAGTGAGTTGAATCTTGCCCTCTTCATTTGCATTACCTCAATATACCTCTGAGTTGTGTGTTCAATTATTTTTCTACATCTTTGCAGCCTCATCTAGTACTTGGGCTGATTTCTCAAATTATCAAGGTTAGTTCCTGATTTCTGTTCCCTTGTGTTCTCTGCCTAGCCTTTGGGGAAAAGGGGCATGATAGTTATGGCGGATTATGTTTGGTTTAATAGCATTGATCTTCATATCTTTGGGTTGATTTTACTGACTCTTTCTCTGTCTCTGTCTCTCTCTCTCTTCTCTGCCGGTTCTTGACAATTGTGGCATCTTAGATCCAACTATTGGCAGATCTCAACCTCCGGAAGACCCCTCAGCTCGTCGAACTGGTGGAGGACAGCAATGTAATTTAATCCCTCCTGTCCAACTTGACTGTACTTTTATTTCCCATCCATTTGCATGTTTACGAACTATACAAACAAATATCCCATTATTCTTAACTTGTTCAGGATGTTGAGGAGCTCATGGGGTTAGCACCAGAAAAGCTCTTACTAAAATGGATGAATTTTCATCTAAAGAAAGCTGGTTACAAGAAAACAGTAGCAAATTTTTCTTCTGACCTGAAGGTATGCATGTACTATCTTTTTCCCTCTCTCCTCCCAATATCAACAAGTAAAGAAGTTTTCTGTAAAGGTATTCTTGTTTCTACAGAGTAAGATGGTACTTCAATTAATTCCACATCACTAGGTGCATGCCAAATTGTGATACTCCACCTTTGAATTTTGACTGACCTAATTTCCCATTTATGTGTTCTCAGATTACCTGAACCCTGTAAGTAGTGGATTTTTCCTTCTCTAAAAATTAGAAATAAAATAAAGGTTTAGTACTTATTTCATCTAATTGGTTTGATCAACTTTTAATTGTTCAAATGACAGTTCTGCTTTCTGCATCTGAAAAAATTCAAAGTTATTCCGATTTGCCTTTGATGTCGGATGTTTGCAACAAATTACCCTATCTCCACTCTCACTTCTAATATTTGTTCAAATATATGTAGTAAGCTATAACATGGTTACCATTTAAACTCCTTTTCTCAATATCCTTGCTAGTCAAATGGATTATCTAATTTGGGAGGAAGAAATATATGTGGAATATATAACTCCGACTTATCAGAAGAAATGTGGAACTTATTTAAAAGTTCATTTGAGGTCTGGTAGGAGGCATGTCATTGCAGTCAAGACTTCAATTTTGTGTTTAAAATTATGAAAACCCCTCCCTCCTTTGAATTTTGACTGACCTAATTTCCCATTTATGTGTTCTCAGATTACCTGAACCCTGTAAGTAGTGGATTTTTCCTTCTCTAAAAATTAGAAATAAAATAAAGGTTTAGTACTTATTTCATCTAATTGGTTTGATCAACTTTTAATTGTTCAAATGACAGTTCTGCTTTCTGCATCTGAAAAAATTCAAAGTTATTCCGATTTGCCTTTGATGTCGGATGTTTGCAACAAATTACCCTATCTCCACTCTCACTTCTAATATTTGTTCAAATATATGTAGTAAGCTATAACATGGTTACCATTTAAACTCCTTTTCTCAATATCCTTGCTAGTCAAATGGATTATCTAATTTGGGAGGAAGAAATATATGTGGAATATATAACTCCGACTTATCAGAAGAAATGTGGAACTTATTTAAAAGTTCATTTGAGGTCTGGTAGGAGGCATGTCATTGCAGTCAAGACTTCAATTTTGTGTTTAAAATTATGAAAACCCCTCCCTCCTTTGAATTTTGACTGACCTAATTTCCCATTTATGTGTTCTCAGATTACCTGAACCCTGTAAGTAGTGGATTTTTCCTTCTCTAAAAATTAGAAATAAAATAAAGGTTTAGTACTTATTTCATCTAATTGGTTTGATCAACTTTTAATTGTTCAAATGACAGTTCTGCTTTCTGCATCTGAAAAAATTCAAAGTTATTCCGATTTGCCTTTGATGTCGGATGTTTGCAACAAATTACCCTATCTCCACTCTCACTTCTAATATTTGTTCAAATATATGTAGTAAGCTATAACATGGTTACCATTTAAACTCCTTTTCTCAATATCCTTGCTAGTCAAATGGATTATCTAATTTGGGAGGAAGAAATATATGTGGAATATATAACTCCGACTTATCAGAAGAAATGTGGAACTTATTTAAAAGTTCATTTGAGGTCTGGTAGGAGGCATGTCATTGCAGTCAAGACTTCAATTTTGTGTTTAAAATTATGAAAATCCTAGTTGGATTCTGAAAGTTTGTATTAAGTTTCTTATAAAGTTAATTGTAGAAATCAAGATGCAAATGCACATTCCAATCTAGTTCATGGTATAATATGGCAAAACAGTGTAGTGTAATATCTAAGCTACACCTTGACTAGTCTTGACCCGTTTTAATTCAAAGATCTACATTTATAGCTGCCTATGGCCTCTTGGCAATTACATATTTACGCTTTCTCTGCAGGACGGGGAGGCCTATGCTTACCTTCTTAATGTACTTGCTCCAGAGCATTGCAGCCCAGAGACTTTGGATGTCAAGGATCCCACTGAGAGAGCTAACTTAGTTCTTGAGCATGCAGAGAAAATGGATTGCAAAAGATATCTAGATCCAAAGGACATCGTTGAAGGCTCTTCCAATTTAAATCTTGCTTTTGTTGCACAGATATTCCATCAGAGGTAGGAAACTAACATGACTACACTCTTTTTGTCTTTTACGGTTTTTGTTGTTGTGCTCAGCCATGATATAAAGCACATAGTTGACGGCTCAGCCAATTAGGTCTTGCCTTTTCTTATACAGATATTCCACCAGAGGTAGGAACTTAACGTGGTTACACTTTTTGTCTTTTGTGGCTCCTTCTGTAGTTGCGCTCACTGTGATACTTGGGGACACAAATCATAGAATCACAAGAGGATTTAGATCACATTAATCGCAAGGAACAATTTAAAACCCTTATATGAGCTAATCATGTATTTTTTGTGCATGTATGGCTTCATTTTCCTCTCATTTTTGTTGCTTGAAATATCTTTTTGGAAGTTATTCCTATTTGATGCTCCATTTAGCTTGATTAGCTAGAAGTATACCTTAAAAATTTGCCATCTGCATTTAACCTTTGAATGATGTTTTGAAGCCTCGCTATTCTATATATGAATGAGGCTAATCTTTGTGTTTTAGTTGCTTTGAATGTAGTGTTTTGATTTTGTCTTTTAGTTGCTAGATGAGAGGGCAGCTAGTTGTTTTTAATTGAAGAGGAAGGCCCTTTAAGAGCAATGCTGTTCTTTTTCAGGAGTGGATTGTCTACTGACAGCAAGAAGGTCTCCTTTGCAGAGATGATGACAGACGACGAGTTAATTTCCAGGGAAGAGAGATGTTTCCGACTATGGATTAATAGTCTCGGGATAAACTCTTACGTCAATAATTTGTTTGAAGATGTCAGAAATGGGTAAGTGATAGGTCTGCATAAACATGGCTCACCCCAGACACCAAAAAAGGACATGTGCTAGTAAAAAAGTAGTAATTGGAATTTGTAGGTAGAAAATAGCTCTGCTACAGCTGCTATTATCTTTGACGCATCAACTTTTCCATCGATTTTCGCAGATGGGTACTTTTGGAGGTATTGGACAAGGTTTCTCCAGGATCTGTTAATTGGAAGCACGCAACAAAACCTCCAATTAAAATGCCATTTCGGAAAGTTGAAAACTGCAACCAAGTTGTCAGGATTGGGAAGCAGTTGAAACTTTCCCTTGTAAATGTGGGTGGAAACGACTTTGTCCAAGGGAATAAGAAGCTCATACTTGGTAATGTTGCAAAACAAAACTATATGTTTCATAGTGAGGCTTATTTCTCTTCATGGCTCTCTGGGAACCTAATTGCTTTTTTAATCTTCTTGAGCTTCCAAGATTCTGTCTCGTCTGTACTTATATTATCATATTTATTTGTGCGAAGCTGGAATACATTATTTGGTTATCTTCCTGTTATCATTCTTGACTGCATCCGACACCAAAAGTTTCCCGTCCCTACCCTAGTTACTATGTTGTCTGAAGAATGCATTGGTTCCTTTTCAAGGTAGTTGATAAAACCCTATGGACCTGGAATCACCAATCCTTTCATGAAATGGCTTTTGCATGGTTGTGTAGATTTCTTGCTGATGTGGGATTGTGGTTGAGGATATTATCTAATAACTCCTGTCAAAAGATAGAAAAGATTAATTTGTTTGTATTATTACTCTATTGTTATCATAAAGTATAGCATCAAGTAACGTTTAGTTCATCATCCTACTGTAATTGATTTTTCTCTGTACAGTTTGTATAATGATTTAATTTTAATATGCTGGCAAACTAAGGATGTTAGATTTCAACTATTTGTTACAGATAGTCTTTGGTCATATATAGTTGGAAGTGATCAGTTATTATTATGGTGCTAAAAGTGCAGAAATCTTCTAAGACCCTGTAAATGAGTAGTCTGTATAACTGGACTAAAGCATTTTAATCTTAATGGATGAAGAAGTTTAGTTGTATTACTCTTAAAGCTTTTAAATAGTGCTTGCAAATACTGAATCATCATAATTCTTGGTTTAGCAGTCTACATATTATGTGAGCTCCGCTGTGCAAACTTTCTCATCTTGTTTGTGTGTTTCAATGTGATTATGTTGCTCATGCAACTAAATATCTTAGTTTTGGTTCTATGAATCTGCTATTACGACATGTACAAGCCTTGTAACTAGTGCCTCTTAGCACATGACTTATGTTTCCACTTATGCATCCTTTTCCAGCTTTCCTGTGGCAGTTGATGAGGTTTAATATGCTTCAGCTGTTGAAGAACTTGAGATCGCGTTTCCGAGGGAAGGAGATTACTGACGCTGATATTCTAGTTTGGGCAAACAAAAAAGTAAAAAGCACTGGAAGAACGTCTAAAATGGAGAGTTTTAAGGTGGTGTATCACCAGTTCCTGTTCAATTGGCGTAATTTCAACCTTGACTATCTGATTCTGACTTCCAATTCGTGGATTTTGTTTAGGATAAGAATCTTTCAAGTGGATTATTCTTTCTCGAGCTTCTCAGTGCTGTGGAGCCAAGGGTTGTTAATTGGAATCTTGTTACCAAGGGTGAAAGTGGTATGGAATGGATTCTTGCAATATTTATCTTTCTTTCTCTTCTTGGCTTTTGGGAAATGGGCATGGAGGGAGGTCGTCTTTCAATACATTCTTTGTGTAGTTAGCTGCCACAGGCTTCACTTCCACTTCCATGTTAGGAATGTGGACTTGCATTTGCAATAATGAATTCGACATTCTAGCACGAGCAACTAGCTTCATACGCTTCCTTAGTGTTTAATAAGGATTGAAGAATTGACTTTCTAGTGGAGCAACTAGCTCCACATGCATCCTTAGTGTTAAATAAGGATTGGAATTTGGCTTTCTAGCTGAACAACTACCTTCCTTCGCTTTTAATGCTTGTGGTCTTCTTTCTAACAACACCGGAAAGAATACAGCAATTTTCAAAAGGAGTTGTAGCACAAGAGGATCTCACACATCTTGGCTCTTTATTCGATCTACTACTTTTAGAAATTTAATCTGTACTTATCATCTACTGGGTGCTGTGCTCTGAACTGAACTTTCTATTGTTGCTCCCTAACAGATGAGGCAAAGAAATTGAATGCTACTTATATCATCAGTGTTGCACGGAAACTTGGGTGCTCTATCTTTCTGTTGCCTGAGGATATCATGGAGGTGAGAATGCTATAATGTGGCTTGTTATGTACTTTCTATCATGGCGAATTGCAGCTAGTCGTTGGTGTCCATGGGAATCAATTAAAGTTGGCAAACTTCTTTGCTACTGCTAAAGAACCATATCCTGGAATATTTTGCTAACTTCTCTCTTGGGCTGGGGATGGGGGTGGGGGTGGAGTGGGTTATAAGGGTCTTAACAAAGACCAGACAAATGCAGTACAATCTTTACAGGGTTGAAAAAATAAACCCATTCTGGGAATTTAAAACATGTTTATAAGAAAACAACTCAATTCTGTCCTTTTAACAATACAGTGAGAAGTATGCACACTATAGCTTTTCCTATTGATCTTTCCTGGACAAAGATGTCATCATGGGATCTGATTGTAACACTATCCTTCTTGGGGTCACGTGGTGGACAGGTTAACCAAAAGATGATCCTTACTCTCACTGCCAGCATAATGTACTGGAGCCTTCAGCAGACAGCGGAAGAGGCGGAGTCTGCATCTCCTGCGAGTACTATAACTGATGCATCACCGGTACGATCTACAAATGGTTCAATGTCCCCCTTGATTGCTGCTTCGCCTGATGCATCCCCTGCACCGTCAATTAGTGGAGCATCCTCTCCTGTGGTGGATGCATCTCCAGCACCATCTGTCAATGGAGATGAAGAAAGCCAACTAATTGCTGAAGTGTCAAAGTTGGCAGATGATGACGCATCGTCTGATGTGTTAGCATCTCCAGAGCAGGCTGAAAATGCAGAGATACCATCAGATGTGCACAGGGATGCTGAAAATGCAGAGATACCAACAGATGTTTGCGCGGATGCTGAAAATGCGGAGATACCATCAGATATGCCCTCATCCCCGCAACTTGAGGATACAGAACAACAGAGTGGCCTCTCACATGAAGTTGAAAATGAGGGTACAAAACCAGATAATAAACAATAGTTGGAAGTTGTCTTTTTTACAAGCTCAAGGGACAGAATAAGCAAGGGGAGAAAGCATGACCAACGAAAATAAACAAAGAGAATGTGTTTTTAGATGAATGATAGTAAAGTGCGAAATGTGATTAGATACGAATAGATTTAAGTACACAATGTTATCAGCTCAGGAAGATAGTACACACCTTTGGAGAACAACTGTACTTTTTCCAATTTTGTTTCCTGTTAGTTTTATATAGATATTTCCTTTTGAATGTAAGTAGCGTTTGATCCATTTGATATATGGCTTAGATTGTGAAAATATTCCCAATGATTCATGCTCATGAATACGCAGATGATGTATACCGCTAGTATCCTGAAATTCGGATAGACTGTTTTTTTAGGTAGCAGGATTTGGGGGTAGAAGGGTTATTCGTGTTTTGTATAATCATTGTGCATTTATTGATTTAATTTGATGTAAACGCACATTAAAGGTGTATTTGGGGGGGGGGGGGGTGGGGATTTGCATTTATACCCGTTTTTTGGGTCACATTTTAACTTATATCCGCTTTTGGGGTCACATTTTAACATATACCCGCTTTTTGAGTCACATTTTAATTTATACCCGCTTTGCAAAAAAAAAAATTACAAGCGTACTCACTTTTCGCCTAAACTTTAGGCATACGAGCTTGAAGTAGCAAAGACAATCACGAAAACTTCAGCATTCTAGTACACGACTGAACTTAAGCATTCTACTAGTTGAAATTTTGTTCTCTATGTTGAACTTTAGCATGTTTTAGCTGAAGTTTTTTCCTACGTTTAATAGTTTTATCGTAAAGCTTTTTCAAAATCTTCAGCAGAAGATGCTGAAGTTATTTAGTTCATTTGTAAAAACTTCAGCACTAAATAAGCTGAAGTTTTGTTCTGGATTCATTAGTTTTGTCGTAAAGCTTTTTCAAAAAATTTCAGCAGAAGATGCTGAAGTAATTTAGTTCATTTGTAAAAACTTCAACGCTAAATAAGCTGATATTTGCTGAACTTCAGCATGTTTTAGCTGAAGTTTTGTTTTATATTTGCTAAACTTCAGCATGTTTTAGCTGAAGTTTTGTTATGTTTAGGATGAACTTTAGGGCTGAAGTTTGTTTTGTATTTGGTGAACTTAAGCATTCTAGGAGCTGAAGTTTTTGTTTATATTTGCTGAACTTCACCATTCTTATCCAAAAACGGTGCATGAAGTTTTGTTAATTTGGGTAACGTGAAAATAGACTGGATTGCACTGTGGTTATTTCGATAAGAAAAATGTAGTCACCAATAACATATTAACATACGAAGTTGAAGCTTGACAAGACAAAGAAATAAAAGAAAAAGAACAAAGATATGAATTCTCATTTTTTATTTTTATTTTTACGAGAGAATTGTTGCTTAGAATTATAGCAGCAAACGTTAATTTTCAGCAGAAAGTTCATCCCTATGACTTGAAGTTTTATAGCAACATCAACAGCAGCAAAAGAAAGAAGAAGAAGAAGAAGAAGAAGAAGAAGAAGAAGAAGAAGAAGAAGAAGAAGGAGGAGAAGGAGAAGGAGAAAGAGGGCTGAAATTTTTTAAAAAGTGAGTACAAGTTAAAACTTTAAAGAAAATATAGGTATCGGTTAAATGGAGGCGACCAAATAAGGCGCTCCGTGTAATTTTTATTATTTTTTGAATGTTGAGGACGTTTTCAAATTTGAGGTTTGGTCAATTCGCAAGAGTTATGGCCCAGCTTGGGTGCAAGTGTCGTGCTAGATTTATATCACTTGCACATGTTTTCTTTTGTGGGGTACTTTAGTTTAGTTATATTACTGCTAGAATCGAGCTCCTCTCCTTCAGAATCTCTCTTTTGTGGGCTTTATTAGATTCAATTGGTGCCCAGAAAGGGATTAGAGCCTAAGGCTATCAGCAAAGTATTACATTTTGGTACGTTGGCTGAGGACAGGAGAGGACGTTGTCAATTTTTTGGATCTTAATGAATCAAAGTTTGTCATCTTCAGAAAATGATATGCACTGTGCACATCCATCCAATATACGGAACTTCCCAAAGTTTGGCTCGAATTTTGCTACAACTACTAGTTGGTGCTTTCCACATGTTTCACAAAATCCAGGATGAATGTTGTTTCAATTTATATGATTATGACAACACTTTCTTTTCATTTATGGTAACAAAGAATGACAGCTTTTTATATTTGATAATAATTTGACTTAAAATATTTATTTTATTTTTAATGACAAGCTCTTATAATCACATGCCAATATTATAATATGTAATTATCACAAGTTTCAAAAGTCTTATAATTAATATTATAATATTAAAGATCACAAAAGCTAAGGATCCTTCTTTATTTTCAAACTTTATATTCGGTCTAATAGGTTAATATAAATGAATATTATGGGAGTATTCATTTTGGTACGTTGTTTAACCACAAGATTGCGCCAAAATTTTTAATCTTACGTACTAAGTTTCTAGGAAAGATACTGTCAAAACCTACGGTAGACAATAAATTGCGTCGAGAAAATATAGTCAAGACCGAAAATATGGCAACAATCGTAATATTTGATTTCAAGTAATTTGAGTGTACAATTTTTATGAATCCCCTGATTCTACTTTTCTAGTATAAATTCAAGGGCATTCGTGCTTGATCTTAAATTTGAATTTTGATTTATCAGTTGCGAACACTTTAATTGTTGCCACGAATTGTATCACGAACAAGTAGCCTTGATCTTGAACGCCTTGTACTTGATTTGACTTCGTTCTTATTCTTGAATACTTGAATTGTTCTTCGTTCTTGAGCTTGAACTTGATTGCTTGAAGCTTGAAACTTGTAGAGAAATTTGCGGCGTTTGATCCACGAGCTCTCTCTTGCTTCTTGTTATAACTTCTGGTCCCTTTTCTGAGTTATGAAGACTCCTATTTATAGTTGTGTAAGGGAAGAGTTATGATAAGAACAAACTATTTCCGACCAATCTGATTGAAGAGTGACAAGGCCGCATTTGATGCGAGAACATGTCACTTGCATACGTGACGCTGTTTCATTGGCCTTTTAATTTGACTTGGCATGTCTTGTCATTTTGACACGTGGCATAGTCCTATTGGCTCTTCCGTTTGACTTGGCGCGCCACGTCATTTGACACGTGGCCCCAAACTGGGCCTCTAGGAAAATGACATATTGGGCCTAATGAAGTGGGCTCATCACTTTAGCCCAATTAAATGAGCTAGCCCAATGGATTAAGACTTATTTATTTAATCCATTTATATTGGACTTATATGATTAATTCAATTATATTAGCCTATATATTTATTTGGACCAATATATCTTGAATTTTAAAATATAATCCAAATTATTTTATTGAATTTGAATCCCATAAATTTCACATACCTACAAATACCTCTTACTTTAAAATTTGTTATAGTATATATTTTGTCCATCAAAGACAAAGCTTGAAGTATCAACTCATATAAAGAATCGCATGACAAACTTTGATTAACTTTGACTTAGAACTGTAGGCATTTGAACATGATTAACTTTGATTCTACACAATACCTTAATTCTAACGTGGCATTCT
>ML391036.1:0-11364 GCA_005239525.1 Nicotiana knightiana
CTTTGATTATTTTCTTCCACCCAATAAAACAAATTTAGAGTAAATTAAATCTAATGATTTACGACGAATAAAATTCCAAAAATAAAATGATAAACAAATAAATAAACCGATCCACGAACTAAATATATATACCTTTAAGACTACCCCAGGGTCTGGTGTCACAATTCATGAACTTCTAAGAATGCTACAATAATGGGCTGAAAGAAATAATATATCTGTTTTGAGTAAAATAAAACAGTCACTATAAAGCTAGGAGAAGACTCCAAGAATCTGCGGATGCCGACAGATAGACCTCGTGTCTCCAAATGATGAATACGGCTACTAAGATCTCCTTACTATGTCCAGTACCTGGATCTGTCAGTACAACCGACCCCATGTACTGAGTAAGTGACGAGCCTAAACTCGACGAAGTAGTGACAAGGCTACGACAGGGCATTATCAATATAACCCGTGAACAATATAAAATAAAGCAACAAGAAAATTCTAAAATAAACAAACAATAACTGTAGCAAAGATTTAAAATAATTCAGCCACTTTTTCAGGTCTCAGCTATAACCAATTCTCACGTAAATTTCCAAATTTCTATACTTTAACTTTAAAATAAAAGTAGTGCAAAAATATGAAAAATAGTAAAGTAAAACAGTAAGTTCTCAAATTTTTTATTTTTTTGAAAATCAGTAAAACATAAATGTCCTCCCTTATTTCTCCTTGTTGCGGTGTGCAACCCGCTCCCACCTGTCCACCCTTATTGCTCCTCCCTATATATATATCNTTTTTTGAAAATCAGTAAAACATAAATGTCCTCCCTTATTTCTCCTTGTTGCGGTGTGCAACCCGCTCCCACCTGTCCACCCTTATTGCTCCTCCCTATATATATATATATATATATATATCACCCTTATTGCTCTTGTTGTGGTGTGCAACCCAATCCCACCTGTCCACCCTTATAACTCCTTGTTGCGGCGTGCAACCCCCTCCCACCAAACATATCATATCACTTTATTTATGAATACTCTCACAATTCAGGCCAAGCCTTTCACAACATTTTGTCTCAACAAATATAAGCAAGAAACTGTATTTTCTCATAAACTTCATCAATATCATCTAAAAATGAAACCAACAGGAATACACATATTTCGTAAAACAATGTCAACCCTCTCAACCTTTATGTACGACAATGAAACCAAGGGAAAAACCAACAATTTCCAAAAATAATTGAACCAAGACTTATCAACAAGTTAACAAAGCCAAGTAGTCATAGAAACATCAATGAGCATAAAACAATTAAGCCATGAATTAAATAAATTGGAAACGGAGAAGGGATCATATTTAACAGATAATTTGGTGGTGCATAGATACTCGTCACCTCACCTATACACCACACACATGCAAATTCATATAGCATTTAAGTGGGGATTCCTATTCCATCAAATCAAGGTTAAACCAAATACTTACCTCAAATTTGCAGGCCACTCACTGCTCAATTTTAGCTTCTCCTTTTGAATTCAACTCCAATACACTCGAATCTAACCATAATTAACTTAATATCATTAATTAATGCTAAAAGAACTAACTTTACTGAAAATTATAATTTTTTCTAAGTTTTCTCAAAAAAAGTTAAAACCGGACCCCGGGCCCGCTTGGTCCAAACCGAGTTTGGACCAGATTACGTTTACCCATTCACCCCCGATCCCGAATATGCAATTAGTTTCGAAATCCAACTTCAATTTGAGGTAAAGATTCAATTTTTACAAAATTCGCTAATTCTACCCAAACCCTCAATTTTTACCATGAAAATCCTTGATTTTTAATTTAAAATTGATGAAAAACACTGGGTAATTGAAAGAGTAGAGTTTAGAATTGATTGCCTACACTTTGGGGATTACCTTTGGTGAAACAAATCGTCCTTAGGGCTTGGTAGTTCGAAATATCGTGAAAGAAAGGGTTCTGTCTGTGTTTAACAGTGAATTTATATACCTGGGCAGACCTTCATCACCTTCACGTGGGCCTGCCCGCGTTCGCATAGCGTAATGGGCCAGTGGCCTACGCGTTCGCATCTCAGGGCTCGCGTTTGCGGAGCTTTAGCTCCTCAGGCCTTCGCGTTCGCGGTCACTAGGTCGCGTTCGCATAGTGTAAGACCAACCCCCTCCCCCAGGCCCAGTAACACATCGCGATCGCGGAGGGGAGGTTGCGTTTGCATAGAACAAAAAGGGCCCTGCATACTGTACTCTATGCGTTCGTGATAGAGGCAACACAAACGCGAAGAATTAAATAACCAGGCACCAGAAAACAGCAAAAACCTGCAATTGTTTTGTGTAAGACATTCTGTGGCCTATCCGAAACTCACCCGATGATATTGATGAAGTTTTCCCAGTTCCCTATATCTCGTGGCCTATCCGAAACTCACCCGATGATAAAAACATCATACATACTTGCTCGTGCGATCAAATCATAAAATAACATGCAAAACTATGAATTAAACCTCATGACCATTGTGTTTTATATCAAAATTTGCCCAGTTCCCTATATGTTTAGCTGCCCCAGGTGAGATATTTGTCTTTTTGATCTATGAATTACTCACTTTCATAGTCACCCTTACTAGCATCAGTGTGGTCCAGCATTTAAGACATCTAAAACACCCTATTTCAATCGCGTGTGCGTATGATTTCCTTAGCTTTTTTGGTTGAGTTCTTATTGAACTAGCTTCTTGTATCCATACTGATTTACCATATGTTTGTCTTTGATTCCCTAACACCCATAGTGCTCCCATAAATGGTTCCAAAATCCAGTTGCTTATCATAGGATTTCTGGGCAGCATCATGATCATTTGGGTTTCTTTGCCTCTATGATTATGCCTTCCTCCAATTCCCTCCCAGTGGAATAAGTACTATGTACTGATACCACCAACTGGAAGTTCCTTGAAGAATAGGGCATAGTTACAATAACTTTCCTGCAAAAAGAACACATAGTTAGTCGTAAAAAAAATCAACATATCCTCCTCCCATAGGATTTGAATATGCTGACAAATGATGTCTCCTGTAGAATTGGTATATCTTTTTTATCTGAGACATCAAAATTTTCAAATTCATCATTACTTATGCCTCTCCATTATCCAGTTATCCCACCCACGTTGCCCAATTCTCTTAGGCTTTTTAGGCAGCATCCTCTTGACTTTTTTCGTTATAGTGATATCCAACTTTCTATGTTTATCTTGATGACTTCGTATTGATTCGTCTTCTTGTGACCATGCTATGCTCCCAGTCCTTTGTATCTGATCCCATAACACCCTTGACAATCCCAGAACCTGTTCCAAACTTCAGGTGCTAATACTGTTGTGCAACCTGGTGCACTGTATTGTGAAACTCGTTGTTCCTATGCTTGTGACCTTCTCCAATTCCCTTCCAGTGGAATGAGTAATAGGTACTGATACCACTAACTGGAAATTCCTAGAAGAATAAGGCATAGTTACAATAACTTTCCCTGCAAAAAAGAAAACAAAGTTAGTAAAAAAAATGATCTTCATATCCTCCTCCCTTAGTATTTGGATATGTTGATCAAACTTATACTCATACCTTCCACTTTCCCTTATATCTTCTCTCCTTAATTCTTTGCCACTTTGACCCTTGGATATTGACATTGCAACTTGTCTTCATTCACTATTCTCCTACTACTTAAGTCAAGTTCCCAAAAATCTTGGCAGTCTATGTCTCCAAAGTCAAGAGCATAGTTGGCAAGATGATCAGCCAACTTATTTCCTTCTCTAAAAATGTGCGACACCACATAATTGGTACCTTCAATCAGATGCATAATCTCCTCTACTTCATCAGCTATGCACCAAGGTGGTTTCCACTCGCCATTGATGATTTTCTTCATTAGCATTGAGTCTGTTTGGATGCTCACTTGTGCATATTGCTGTAATTTGCAGAATTTCAGTACTTCTACTATAGCCACTGCCTCTGCCACAATATTTGTAGTCTCATGAATTTCTTTCCCTACTCCCAATATAATGTCATCTTGTTCATCTCTTATACAATAACCAATTGAGCTTCTCCCTAGGTTCCCCCTTGATGCCCCATCAGAGTTAAATTTAAGCCACCCTTCACTTGGAAATTCACATAACACTCTGTCCACCTTGAGCTTTGGTGTGTAGTTCTCCATCATGGTTAGTATGTCATGTCATCTGTGAGGTATAGTACCTATTCCTGGCTTTCTTACTTTCACTAAGGCTTGCATTGTAGAAGAGACTTGGTAGATCACTCTTATTGTTGATATTGTATCCCCATATTTCATGCTATTCCTTCTCTTACAAAGTTTCCAAACAATGCATACTGGTAGTGCTTGTATAATAGGTTTAAGTATGGTGCACACATCTGCAGTCCAACACTTAATAATTTCCTAATGCATAGTTAGTCCCTGCAATACAATTCCATCCCTTGTGAGGAAATATATCCACACAATTCTTGCAGTATCTGATTCGAAAAATAAGTGCTGCAAGGTTTCTTCTTTTGGTTCTATGCAACACCAGCATTTTGATGTCATCAAGTAACCTATTCTCCTCATGAAGTCGTCTAATGGCATTTTCCCTTTCCAAACTTTCCGCATGAAGAATGCAATTTTAAATGGAAGTCCCTTTACCCAAATCTTCCTGAATGCCACCCTTAATTCATCTCTTCTTATCAAGTAGTCCCAGGCAGTCTTTACACTGAAAAAGCCTCTTGGTTCCAACATCCAGTATGGTACATCAAGTATATTTTGAACTGAGGGTGGATTGATCTTTTCCACAATGTGCAAAGCAAGGTCTTCTGGCAGTACCTCAAGCAACCTATACACATTCCATGATCCATCCTCCACCAAATCATACACATTATGCACTGTTTCATCAATCACAAAATCTTGAGGGACGTTGAAGTATAAAGCCCCCAAACCTGTCCAATTGTCGAACCAAAATAAAGATGATCCCATTTTGTGATGCCAAGCTATTTGATGCTCGATTAGATCCCTGCACTCAATCATTTTTCTCCATATTTGTGATCCTTTTCTCCATGTCACTATGACCAAGTTTAGTTTCTTACAATACTTTTGACTCATAAATGAGCTCCACTGACTTGGCTTTGTTCTATAGTTCCACCACAGTATAGAGAACAAATCGTTTGAGACATCATAAAGGGATCTGAACCCAATCCCTCCCTCTTCGCTCAGCATACATAAAGTATTCCAAGATTCCCAGTGCCCTGCTAGTACCCCCTATAGTGCTACTCCAAAAGAACCGGGCAAACATTTTGTGCAATCTGTTGATCACATAGTTTGGAGGATTAAATACTGATAGAAAATGCATTGGCATGCTCTGTAGTACATGATATATTAATACAGCTCTGCCACCAATGGACAATAGCTTCCCCTTCCATGATTGTAACTTGTCCATTATCTTTGTAATTAACCCTTGGTAGTAGTCCAGCTTCCTCCTAGAGTAGAAAATGGGACAACCTAGGTAGATAATTGGAAATTCCTATCTATTAGTTCCAGTAATTCTGTCAACTTTATACCCTACCTCTTCGTCTGTGAGATGGTGCAAATATACAGCAGATTTTGTCTTGTTCACTAGCTGCCCTGATGCTGCCTCATAATCACACAGTACCTCCATGATCAGTTGTAAAGATGTAGCATCTGATGAAGAAAATATGATCGTGTCATCTACATATGCTAGGTAGTTTATCTTTGAACTCCACTTGGGAAGTCCAAAGCCACAGAAGTATAGGTTCAGATGCAAGGCATTTAGGCCCCTCGACAGTGCTTCTGCAGCTAGGATAAACAAGGCAGGGGACAATGGATCTCCTTGTTTAACTTAAGCCATGTTCATGACCATTTATCAGAACTGAGTACCAGTTGTTTGAAACTATCCCATACACCATGCCAATAAACCTCTATGAAAATCCCATATTTCTAAGTACTTTTGTCAAAAACAACCAAGATACCCTGTCGTATGCCTTGGTCATATCCAGTTTTGTGACATCATTTGGTCCAGCGTTGGTTCTAAGTCTTATGTCTTTTATATTTTCCTGAGTGAGAAGAATGTTTTCAACTATGCTCCTCCCCTTGACAAAGCCAGCTTGTTCCTCCGATATTAGATTAGGAAACAATCCCACAAGCCTCTCATGAATCACCCTTGAAACGACTTTATTGGAGAAATTGCTAAGACTTATTGGTCTTTGATTAGAAAATGTAGCCACCTCTTTTTTCTTTGGGAGCAGGAAAAAATTTGTGTGGGGGACACTTTTAGGAAATTCATGTCCATTGAAAGCTGCTCTTACCATATCGAATAGATCATCTCCAACTATGTCCCAACAACATTGATAGAACTTGCATGTGAATCCATCTGGACCTCCTGCACTTTTACAATTCAATCCAAATACTGCATTTTTGACTTCTTCTTTTGTAGGCTGTCTCATCAAACCTGTATTCTGTTCATTATCAACCAATGTTGGCACATGATTTATTATGTCAAAATTGGTTGGTATTGTAGTTTCTTTGAACTGCTCATCATAGAATTTCAAAGCCTCCTCTACAATTTCCTCCTCTTCCTCTATCCAGATTCCCAGATTATTTTGAATCTTGTTGAGCTGCAGTATCTTCCTTCGACCCCTAACCTGTTCATGAAAGAATTTAGTGTTTCTATCACCATCTTTGAACCAGTTTATTCCTGCTTTCTACCTCCAGTACTTCTCCTCTAATGCTAGAACTTTGATCAATTGTGCTTGGACTTTTTGTAGTCTTTCTCTATTCATCTTTATATGATTAGCTTCAACTTCTGCTTCATGAACTATTACTACTTCCTCCAAACTGGCTATCTG
Organism: Nicotiana knightiana; assembly: GCA_005239525.1. Taxonomy (NCBI): domain Eukaryota; kingdom Viridiplantae; phylum Streptophyta; class Magnoliopsida; order Solanales; family Solanaceae; genus Nicotiana; species Nicotiana knightiana. Next base: position 6,849 of record ML391036.1, read on the forward strand.
CTGAAAATGTCACCAAAGGTTGCTCTACTCTATAATGATAAAGCCTTCTTAACCTTCTTAAGTTTGTGATTGAACATGGTGAATCGATTGGCATGGAAATCAACCTTATAGTTCTCTCTTACAGCCTCTTTGAATGTTTCATTTTCAGCCCAGAAGTTAAGAAACCTGAAAGATTTCTTCGCAGAAGCTGTCTCAGTATCACATTTCAATTGCATTGGACTATGCTTTGATCCTATCTTGAACAGATAAGTTACTTCAGTCCCAGGGAGTGTTTCTTGAAATTCAGTATTTTCCAAACATCTATCTAACCTCTATATATGCAGTCTTTTTCTGCCCCCTCCCATTCAACCAGGTGAAGATACTGCATTTGAAGCCAAGATTAGTTAAATTACATGTGGTAACACAATGTCGAAAATCATCTATCTCATTTAGGAATACTGGCAAACCTCCAAACTTTTCCTCTTCATCCCAAATAACATTAAAGTCACCTCCTACTAATCATGGAACTGTTATATCCCTTTCCATAGCATACATAGAATCCCATAATTCTATTACTTCAATTGCATCACACCTAGCATATACAAGTGTCAAAACAAACTCCACATGCAGTTCTGTATGAAACAATCTAAGAGTCAACTGCTGAACCATGTTGTACATTATAGTTACCTCAAAGACTTCATCTATAAAAGCCCAAATCTTGTTTGACATATTTGAGATTGTCTGGGAAAAACCAATTTTGCTCCTATATCTCTCAAGTTTTTTTGCTTGTTGCATAGCTTCCATCAATCCAATGAATTCATAATGCTTCTGCCTATGCACTTTGATCAGTCTTTCAAAAGCTTGTTGATTATTAACTGACCTTATATTCCAAATAAGCGCATCCATCACTGGTTATTGGATTTGGTCAAAGTAGTTCTTGTTTGAAGACCAACTGTGGGGGCATTGCTGGTGTCTTTCTGCTGTTTCTTCCTCTCTTTTGTTGCAGACTTTGCCTTCTCAATGTGTCTTGGTGATACTGCCTTGCTACTTTTAAAAAATTCCGAGAAATTGATTCTTGGTCCATGTCTTTGCCTAATCTGTCATTATCATCATCTGCTTCCCTTGCATCAGTGTGTTCCATTGTAGTTACAAAATATGTATTTTACTCTCTTGATATCATAGCTTGATCTTCTCCTCTCTTTAGCAGCTTCAACTGAATTGGTTTCAATGGAACAGTAGCCAGATGTACCCGATCATTCTGATTTATAGGAGTCTTTGTCTTTGCCTCACTCTTCTTGGTAGCATTAACCTCCCCTGTACCACCTGGATCCACAACCTCATCTCCTCTTCGTGTTGTCTTGCCATAATTAGGTTCATGATTATCATTAACAGCACGAGCTTCTTTAACTATTTCCTGCACATTTTTCTCATCATTGTCCTTAATCAGTTTGATTGCATTAGATTATCTGTTATGGAAATGGGATCTCCATTTACACTTTGCTCTTCCTCTTTTTTTTCTTCCACAATAGGTTCTTCATCTATTGGAGCTCCTTTTGGTACCTCATCTTCTTCTGAATCATCTTCTCTTTGATCAAACCATAATCTACCTCTAGTCCATTGAATTATTTCCTTTACAGTAGGGAATTTTGTGCCATCTAGTTGAGCTTCAGGGGATTTAGCCAGTTCCTTGTCCACCAAAGTATCCTGTGATGGGATTTCCTGACAAGAAGTGTTAATTCCCACTGTTCTATCACCTGTCTTGGCATTGAAAGTCCTTTCTACCCATTGTGCTGTTGATTCCTTAGTCTTAGGTGCTTGCTTGCCATCTATTTTAGGAGAGGTATTCACTCGACCATTAGAAGAACTAATCCCAGATGAGTTTGGATTAGAAGTTGGAGCTGCAGGATTCAAATATCTTGCATTAATAATAGGATTTTTTTACGTTGTTGACTTTCATCTTGGTTTCCAGTAACTGGTCTTTTAGGACTAGATTGAGCTTCTACTAATGCCAAATGATTGTTAGTCTCATCTTCCTCATCCACAACTTCTAAGACTGCAAATTTATTGGCTACTTGCACTTGCTTATTTGCTTCATTGCCCACTGGAACTATCTGTTTTCCAGCATTCCTTTCTTCTCCACTTTTTTGTCCTGCATTCCCATTCTTGTTAACTCCATTAGATTTCTGATTTCCATTCTACTGAACTGGAACAATTTCTTTTCAAGTGTTATTTTGATCTGCGTTATTCACCACATTCCTCACTCTTTTGTCCCTAACCTCCATCCATTGTTCCTATGAATTACCATTCACATTTCCCATCACTTTTCCACTCGATAAGATCATCAAAGGCTGAGTATTAGTACTGTTTTGCTTGTTGTCATTTACAACTTGGTTATCATTATCTTTCTCCACATATAGCTCTGGTGCAACCTTCAACAGTCAAGCTGGTCATGACCTTGCAATTTGCAGTGTTTGCAATACTTAGGTAACATGTCATATTGTATCTTCACCCATTCAGTTCTTGTTTCCCCAGTGACCTCATTCTCAATATCCATCCTTACCCTTTTAGGCAACTCTGCAAGTAAATCAACTTGGACCTTTACCCTTGCACAACTAGGTCTAGTTTTATTTATTGTGGCCATATTAAGGTGCAAATATTTGCCAACAGCTACAACTAAGAAAACCAAACATTCTTTTACAAAGAAAGTTGGTAGTAAGCATGGGAGTGATATCCAAGCCATTGCCTTAGGTGTTTCCTCACCTGCCCTAAATTTTGAGTCATAAATCAGTGGCCTAAGCTAATACTCATATACATCCTTATCCTTTATGTAATGTGTTGTTTTTGACGTAAAATTTAGATAGTCTTGCCATAAAGTCATCCTGATCAGTACATGTCTTTCCCTCAAAAAGCCAATATTGCACTCACCTTTGATACTACATTGAATTGGGAATATCTTACGCAATTGTTGCAAATCTGGACTGCCATAAGACAGCTTTCCAACTATAGCATATTGAAGACCTTCGATCACGTCCATTCTCTCGACTTCTTCTTCTGTGAATTTGACCACATGTTCTCCATTCAGCAACGTTGGTTTACGTATATGAATTGGTTCCACAGATGACTGTTGTTCGTGCATGGCCGTATTTAAAGTGCATGACTTCAGTAGTTTTGCATAATCCATTGGTTGGGGTGTGTTATTTGATGTCGTGGGGGTGGGTTATGTTGGGAGGGTGGTGGTTGGGGAGGCATTCCTGCCACAGGAGGTGGCTGGCCACCAGCCAGAGTGGCCATGGCAATGAAGAAAAAGGCTTCGAGTCAGTCGCCTTCAAGTTGCAATCGCCAAAGCTCTTGGACGTGTTTTTATGTATAATTGAATTAGATTCCCTTGCTAAATAATTAATTAAAAGATTTAATTATTTTATTTTAACATAAAAAATAATTTATTTTATATTGATTTGAATCTTAATATTAGTGTATCTCTTATTTTGAATATTTAATCTTAATTATAATATTATCCAACATAAATTTTATTTTCAAAGAGTAAAAGATTGATATGACATTTCACTTTTAGTTTTTTATGTTTGTAAAATCATTAGTGGTCTGACTCTTACCAACCATTTTTTTTTCTCTTTCTCACACATTTATTTTCTTAAATATTTTTTAACTTGTTGTTTAATAATTGGGTATATATTGCACAATAAATTGATAAAAATATATTATTTGTGTAGGAAAATAGTTCAAGTATAATATCAAAATATATTATTGTGGGGGTATTTTTTGCTCAATTCAACTCTTTATGCAGTCCATTTAATATTAATTTTATTTTTTCTTCGTATTGGACATTATGGAGTGGTAATATAACGCCAATACAGAGGACTCTTATGAAATTGAATTTATTAAACCTTCCTATATTTTTAATAAGATAATTTTATTAATTTTAAAATCTTAAATATTAAAAATTTTCATAAAAGATATTGTAGTCCAAAAATAAGTTATTGCAGTTATGTCATTTTCAGTGAGTTTAAAAATTAGCATAAAAGGTATTGTAGTCCAAAATAAGTTATTGCAGTTATGTCCTTTCCTAGTGAGTTCTTTCATTTAATATCTTAGGGCCATTTTGATATAATAATATTGTATCTATGCTTTTATAATAATATAGGCTCTCATTTTTCTAAATATATTTGGACAATATTACATTCTTAAATTAAATTAGTAATAGGATATTATGATACGTTTTCAAATTAAATTAGTAATAGAAATTTTTAAGAAGTATATCCTAAAAGTGATAGGAAGACATGACTAAAGATATTTACTTGTTCAATTTTATATGAATTAGACAGCTGAAAAGTAATTATATTAATAGGATTCTAAAGGTAATCACGTAGGATGCCTAACATGTAGTATTATGGGTGTATTTGGTACGAAGGAAAATATTTTTCCAATTTTCCATGTTGGTTTAAATGTTTTGGGAAACATTTTCCTTATGAACTCATTTTCCTCCAATTGGAGGAAAATATTTTCCTTATCAAGAGAAGGG
>ML391038.1:0-12311 GCA_005239525.1 Nicotiana knightiana
CTATTACCCATTTTCCCCAGCATGTTCTCCCCGTTTTTGTACTTAATTGTTATTTTCTGTGGTCATTTCCTGTTGTATTTATTTATACTGCACATGTGCTATTGTTGTCGTGTCCTAGCCTCGTCACTACTTCGCCGAGGTTAGGCTCGGTACTTACTCAGTACATGAGGTCAGTTGTACTGGTGCTACACCTGCACTTCTTTATGTTGTGCATATTACGGTACCGAACCCAGTGGGCAGTGATCGAGGGAGTATCCTTCAGTCCATAGGCGACACTGAGGTAGTCTTGCAGGCGTTCGCAGGCCTTGGCGTCACCTCCTATCCCTTCCTTTTCTGTCTTTTCTTGTATTTCCAAGACAGTTGTGTTGTTTATTCTGACTTTGTTTTTAGCATTCTTAGACAGTCCGTGCATTTGTGGTACCAGTTCTGGTGTGTTACTAAGGATTTTGTACTATCAAACACTTAAGTTGATATATTTCATTTCTTCCGCACTTTATCTCTACTGTTATGGTATTTCACTCTTAAATGCTTAAATAATGAAGGAAATAAACTGTAATCATTGGTAACGTTGGCTTGTCTTGCGGGTTCAACGTTAGGCGCCATCACGACCCCGACGGTAGGATTTCGGGTCGTGACAGTTGTCCATGTTGTTCTTTCCTTACAAAGTTATTCTAAGAAAGCATGTATGATCCTCGAGTCCTAGTGAAGTTCATATTGATGGTATGATATCCATAATGTTAATTTAAGGTTCAACTACCTTATGTCACTCCGAAAGGTTTAGAGCGTGATTCCATGAGTCCAGCATGCATTATATATAATATCTATTTTACTCTACCGAGTCGCGCTATAGTCAGCCGGGTACGGTACCTATTGTGCAACCACCGATCAGTTGGATTTTACTGAGTTCCACGTGGCCGGGTACGTTTTTACTTAGTCCTTTTTGAGGCCGGGTATGATATGATGATGATAATGCCCACAGAGGCGGATGTTCTTACAAGATTATGTATATATATGTATCACGCATTTCATGTTACTATCTCTTAGAGGCACTCAGATGTTACCAGTCTCTCTTTACATTACTGTTCTTATTGATGCTTTTCTTCCTTACATACTCAGTACTTTATTCGTACTGACGTCCCTTTTGCTCGGGGATGCTGCGTTTCATTCCCACAGGTCCCGATAGATAGGTTGACAGTCCTCCTAGTAGGCTATCTGCTCAGCGGAAGGTGTTTCTGCACTCCACTTGATCCGGAGTTGCCTATTTGGTCAGTATGATTGGGACATGCATTGTCTAGTATGGCGGGACCCTGTCCCGACCTTTTTGATGTTTATGTTCTTAGAGGCTTGTAGACAAATGTCAGGTATACGGATACTTGTATGGCCTCGTCGGCCTATGTTTTGAGTTTAAAAATGGTCATGTCAGCCTTATAGGCGCATATGTCACATGTATAAGTTTCTATATCATGTTAGGTCGTCCTATGTCTAGCATTCCTTATGTTTTATTTAGATTATGTCATGATGACCATTTTGGCACATTTACCCATGATAGTACGATAAAAAAGATATGTTATGTTGGTACTCGATTGAGTAAAGTACCGGGCGCCCGTCGCAGCCCTCCAGTTTGGGTCATGAGATAGTAGGTCTGATCTACAACACTCAACAAACATCCCAACATGCTGAGTATAACACAAAGACTTCACAACCCAAAGAGTCCATGACAGGAAAGCATATCAACTTAAAATTAATAGAACATGCACACTCCAGGGTACATGTCAGTTGACTATGAATTAATAGAAGGAGCTATATATATTGAAATTTACTAGTAGCTTTAGGCAATGTGAAAGAGGGCTGGATTGACAGGTCAAGGGACCTAATTAGCAGAGTTACAAATTACAGATAAACATGCTTGACGATGTATCAAAACAATACTATAACATGGAGAGTCAAGAATTACTTTGCAGAAAATGGTAGATTAGTAAGAGAAGATTCATTGAAGCAGATTTTGAGCAAACAATTCCTACAAAGATCCCAGAAATCCAAGGAATGAATGTAAACTCACAATAAACAAATGATATAACACAAAGGCTAACATGAGCATAACCATTCAGGTAAACTTAAGAGGGTCGAAACTATATAGATCAAATATGTAGAGTGAATGTCTATTTTACATGTTCAAACATATCAGATTCGATAATAGAGAACATGAAACTGCAGAACACCATGGAACCAATGGAATTACCAAAAGCATATAATAGTACAATGCTGGGAATTCATAAATAACAAAGAAGCTTTAGGGAATGATTTTTTAAAAATTCAAACAATGTTGGCATACATAACACACATAAATGAACAAGTAGAGGAATAATTTTTCAAAGCTGTAAAGGTCAAAAACGCTAACTATTTGCAAAGATAATTGAGCAAAAGAGGGAGTAACTCAGAATCTCAGCAGTGACAGCAAAGTAAAGACAACAATGAGAACCCCCATGTCCTAGTGCGTCAAAGTTCACAAGAGCTTCAGTGAGCCCCAAACAGTGGTCACACTAGGGAGGGAATATAGAGAAGATTCCTGTGGCCTTAGCTTTCAACCGGCCACAATCAAAAGAGAGCATAAATAATATGTAAGGTGAAAGTGAGAAAATAGAAATTATGGTTAAGCGATCCGAGCTCCGTTCAAAGGGGATTAGGGTAGGATTTATATAGTACTGAATCAGGCGAGTAAACAAGGAAAGAAATTAAGCAAACACAAACAAGAAAGAGTAAAATCTCACATGCAATTAGTAGAGTAACCGAAAAGGAAAGAAATCAAACCCCAAACCCTAGTTAGGTTCTATGCTCAAAAATCATCCAAATAGTATGAAGAAACAGGCTTCCTCCATATACATGGACGAAATAATGTACAAATCTCCAAGATTGTGATTGACTCTTGTCCGATATAGAGATGGTATTTGCCAAAATTTGACAAATACCTAAGTAATGCCATAAACGCGTGACCAGTACCAAAGGAACCCGAATATGGTAAGCAAATAATGGTTAAATCCCATAGTTAGCAGGACTAGGAAGGGAATCAAAGGGAAGACCGCAGTCATACCCCTAACTGGGTGGGGGCGAGACTGGCACCTGGTGCCTCACCTATCCTTGCGTACCAACTTATGACCAAGGGACTCACAACATATAATGTAATACTTCAGCAATGGGATACATTTCAAGACAATTTGCGAACGCTGAATAAACATCAATATGAAGCTGGCTGACAAGGCCGTCATAACTACTACAGCTTGTAAACCAACAAAATATAGATACAAGGCTTAAAAGTCCAACATACTGCACTAATTAACATGATATGTCTATAAGCCTCTACTGATGGATGTACTGTGATCAGAACTGGGCCCCTACCTACCCATAACATATATATACATATATACACAAAATGTACATAAAACTCTAGACCCGGCAAATCCGAAGGACGCGGAGCTTACCGATCAAGATGAACTAGGGCAATAACTACTAAGGAGGTCTACTCGTCTGTCTATCTGAACCTGCATGCATGAAATGCAGCGTCCACGGCAAAAGGGGCGTCAATACGAAATAATGTACTGAGTATGTTAGGCAACAAAATAACAAGAAGCTGAAACTGAACTGATAATATAATAACTGAATGTAACTAGGAGTCAAATATAATATGAAGATATGCTTACCTGCTGATACTTACTCAATTATCTCCATATAGTAAGTAAAATAGTTTTCTGGCCTTAGAGGGGTCAATATATATAACTGCTATGCCGTAGTAGGCTCTCTCATAGGCGCTCGACCATACTAGGCTCTATATCTCAGCCATTCTAGGCTCGCTTATAGGCGCTCTACCACAGTAGGCTCGGTATATAACTTACCATTTGATCGGAGGTTTCCCAATAGGGCCCTGCCCACCAATTTTAGCTTGATGGTGGTGAAAATACTGTAATATTGTATATATATAGACCCTCTGCTCTCCTGACTGGAAGAAGACAGTACTCAATTGAATATAAAGTCCTGATAAGGGAGAATAATGTAACTTATCAGACTAGGATAATGTATATACATTCCGGAGTATGAACTTCTCTTTATGCCTCGTTATCAAACAAATGGAGTTACGGGATCATGCCAAAATGAAGGAAGGGCTTAGCCTTAACATACCTGAGCCGATTCTCTTGAAAATCTTTCTAACACATGCCAATCACGACGAAACACGTAACTGCGAATCGAAGTAGGGGAAAATCCGTATGATATTCTTGAGAAAGATTGTACCGTGCTCTCTTAGAATTGAAAAATCCCGTTGCGATTACACAGTATAACTTCGTTGCAAACCTCTTAGAATTGCAAATCTGTATTGAAGCTTTATCCGTTGCCTTCAATCCATATAGAAGTCTAAATCTCTTAGAATTGCAAATGTAACATATGCATTTTAATGATTATGTTGGAGTCTTTATCAAAGAGAGTGGGCCCCACTTGGATGACTTAGTCACAAAATCCTTCTTAAAATGTGCCACCTTTTTACATGACTTAAGAGTAATTTCTTGGCTTGATCAAGAGAACCTCTGGATGACACGTTAAGGGTAAATCCTTATCTAACAATTATCCACTTAATTCCTTAATTAATTTGTTAATCTCCCATTGACAAATTATAACCGAATTATCCAAATAATTAGGAATTATCTCAAATAACTTAAAATACTACTCGCTTTTAATACACTTTGTACATCTTCCTATTATGGTCATGTGGTACCTTATATGACACTAATCTACAAATATCGGGTATTATATGTGACGACCCAAAGGGGTCATCACCTAGTTTCTTACCCATTCCGTGCTTTCAAGGCTTTGAAAACCTCATATTTAGTTTCCTTGATTTGCATGCACAGTCCGGGCACGTAGCCGGTCAACTTAAATATGAAATTATGTGAAAAATGCTAAAATTTGATATTAAAATGAGTAAATTTGACTCCGATCAATATTTTGGGTAAACGGATCCGGACACGTAATTTGACGGTCCCGGAAGGTCCATAGGAAAATATGGGACTTGGGCGTATGCCCGGTATCGAATTCCGAGGTCCCATGCCCGAGAAATGAATTTTTGAGTAAAATTGTTTTTTCTGAAATTTATAAAAAAAAGTGAAATGAAAATTGGTTAGAATGTGTTGGTATCGGGCCCGTATTTTGGTTCCGGCGCCTGGTACATGTCTTATATGTGGTTTAAGATATTTCTGTGAAGTTTGGTTGAAATTGGACGTCGTTTGACGTGTTTCGGACATAAAACTCTTAATTTGAAAGTTTATGAAGTTTGAAGAAAAACTAGTGATTTTGAGGTATGGTTCATTGTTTTTGATGTTATTTTGGTGGTTTCATTACTCGAATAAGTCCGTAGGATGATTTTGAGGTCGTGTGTTCATTGGGTTTGAGGTTCCGAGGGCTCGGGTGAGTGTCGGGTAGATCCTGGGAGGTCTTTAGGCTTAAAATATAGCTGTTGGAGGTGACAAATATCAAATCCCTAAACTTACCACCTTGCTTCGTGGTCATTTTTCGCGGATCGCACTGAGGGCTTCGCGNAGTCCGGTCCTAGCCTCGTCACTACTTCGCCGAGGTTAGGCTAGGCACTTACTCATCACATGGGGTCGGTTGTGCAGATACTGCACTCTGTGCTCTTTTTCACAGATCCAGGTCTTGGGCAATAGCAGTAGTGCAGGAGCGGCCTTCAGTCCAGCGAGAAACCGAGGTAGCCCTGCAAGCGTCCGCAGGCCCGGCGTCTCTTCTATCTATTATTTCAGTCTGTTATCTCATTGTACTAGAGAGAAACAATTGTGTTTTCTTTCAGACGATTGTATTTAGTACTCTTAGTAGTTCGTGAGTATTGTGACACCAGTCTTGGGTAGAGGCTTATGTTGAATTTTCCGCATTTCTATTCAGTTTTTCTACAATTTAAGAGTTCTGCTTTATTATTAAATTCCATTGTTTGCATGCGATTGCTGAAAATTGTGAAATGAGGTAACGTGTTAATGAAAAAGGTAATTAAGGTTTGGCTTCCCTAGCTTCCACTAGTAGGAGCCATCACGAATCCCAAAGGTGGGAAATCCGAGTCGTGACAAGTTGGTATCAGAGCACTAGGTTGCTTAGATCTCACAACTCACTGACAAACTTGATAGAGTCTGAGGAATCGGTACGGAGACGTTTGTATTTATCCCCCAAAGGCTGCAATGTTAGGAATACTCCACATTTCTTCATCTCCATCGTGCGAATTTATTCTATCATTGATGATTGAACTTTCCTACTCTTGTCCTCTCACTAATCTCGACAACACGCGAAGCGTCTATGACCGAATCAGAGATGAAGCACCAGTGACAGCTACGATCAAGGGAAGAGACGGAAGCAGAGTGCAGTCTAAAGCTCGAACATCAACACTTATTGTACAGTCTCAAATTGATCTAGATGCGGAGGTTCTAGCTTAGTCAGTATATGTTGGACTAGTTCAGACGCCGGAAGGATTTATAGCTACTCCATGGTTGCATGATTCACTAGTCCGTTTATTGAGGTTGGACAAGTTACCAAACAAGTTCCACTCTATTTCAGTGGTATATCTTTTGAAGACCCAGATGATTTTCTTGACCGCTTCCGTGAAGTATTGCAAACCATGGGAATAAGTGTAAAGCAACAAGGTTGATTTATATGAGCCGTGAAGTTTAAAATTGTGGATTATCAGGTATTGTGACCTATGACTTCGTGCCACGTGGGGGAAGTCCACTGCCAAGGAATAGATTGCGAGGCCGCGTGTCATATCAGTTTTGGTTTGGAATATTTAAAGTTGGGAATTTCGGACGAACTCAGTACAGGTTGATACTTTATGTCAGCTGGTGGTAGAAATTTCCCTAGACTGGGGAGAGTCATATTTCATCAGAGCACTCGGGCTATGTGCCCCATTGCAGCTACAACTCAACTACATGGCAACCTAGGGAAAAAGGAGTCAGAATGTCGAAAGTGGAAGTTAGATTCCTTGAGGTGGAGACCCAGTCTGTTGATATGTTTTCTATGGTATGAAAAAGGTCGTTACATTAAATTATTTCACTAAAAGAACAATATCTAATTGTTATAAAGTAATGATTTTCTGAACTTAATTCGGTTATGCTTATCTAATAAAATTCTTCTAATATGCTCCTCTTTCCGTCGAGCTTCGTAACTCAAAAATATACTTATGTGAATACTTGTATTGAGAAATTCTGTGGGGTTAACTGTGTTTACCATTACGTGTTGAAATTTTTCTTAACGAAAAATATTTAAATGAAGGAAATGGAATGTTTCGAGTGGCACGATATGCATATTACTTGTGATTCAGAATCGAGGACGAGATCCTCGCGTGTTGAAATGATTTGGTATATTTAGACCGGACCTCGAGCCACGGTGGAAGTTATGTAAGGATGAGATCTTTGTGATGGAAATTCTTGTGTTTAAATTCTCCCTTGTGAATTAAATTATGTTTCTTTTTACTATAAGTACTGGTAGGAAGTCATGCTTGTTAAAGACTTATGTATAAAAATAAGAGTAATAATAATAATATTAATAAATAAATAAATAAACTAATTAACCATCTGTGCGTAATTTGCTAAATTTGTGCTATAATTATGGAGCCTTAACTTACCAGGTAGGCACCGCTCCAGGTGGTGTTAGGTGAGGCACGTTATTTTGGGTATTATGAGGTCTTCAAGCATCGTATCTCGATATCAGTATAGTGAAGGAATTGGAGGAGAAGTTACAGGATTTATTGGGTAAAGGCTTCATTAGGCCTAGTGTTTCTCCTTGGGGTGCTCCGGTATTGTTTGTCAAGAAGAAAGATGGTTCGATGAGGATGTGCATAGATTACCGTCAATTAAACAAGGTTATAATCAAGAATAAGTATCCACTGCTGAGGATTGATAATTTGTTCGATCAGCTTCAGGGTGCCCAAGTATTTTCAAAGATAGACTTGATATCTGGGTACTACCAGTTGAGGATTAGGGCATCCGATTTCCCTAAGACAGCTTTCCGCACTCGGTACGAGCATTACGAGTTTCTGGTTATGTCGGTTGGGTTGATAAATGCCCCAGCAGCTTCTATGGACTTGATGAACTGAGTGTTCAAGCCTTATTTTGACTTGTTCGTGATAGTATTCATCGATGATATATTGATATACTCCCGCAGTCAGGAGGAGCACGAGCAGCATCTCAGAGTGGTTCTTCAGACATTGAAGGATACTCTTATATGCAAAGTTTTCGAAGTGTGAGTTCTGGTTGAGTTCAGTTGCATTGTGAGTTCTGGTTGAGTTCAGTTGCATTCCTGGGTCATGTCGTATCAGCAGAGGGTATTCAGGTTGTCCCGAAGAAGATTGAGGCAGTCAAGAACTGGCCTAGACCAGCATATGCTACAGAGATTCGAAGTTTCTTGGGATTGTCAGGCTACTATCATCGGTTCGTGGAGGGTTCTAATATATTGCAGCCTCGATGACCAGGTTGACCCAGAAGGGTGCCCAGTTCAGATGGTCGGACGAGTGTGAGGCGAGCTTTTAGAGGCTCAAGACAGCTCTGACTACGGCACCGGTATTGGTTTTGCCCACAGATTCAAGGCCTTATACGGTCTATTGTGATGCTTCCCGTATTGGGCTTGGTGCAGTGTTGATGCAGGATGGAAAGGTCATCGCGTATGCTTCGAGGCAGTTGAAGATTTATGAGAAGAACTATCCAGTGCATGATTTGGAGTTGGCAGCCATTGTTCACGCATTGAAGATTTGGAGGCACTATCTGTATGGCGTGGCGTGTGAGGTGTTCACGGATCATAAGAGTCTTCAGTACTTGTTCAAGCAAAAGGAGTTGAATTTGAGGCAGAGAAGGTGGTTGGAGTTGCTGAAAGATTATGATATCACTATCTTATATTACCCGGGAAAGGCCAATATGGTGACCGATGCTTTGAGTAGAAAGTCAGTTAGTATGGGCATTCTTTCTTTTATTCCGGTCAGTCATAGGCCGCTTGCTTTGGATGTTCAGGCTTTAGGCAATCAGTTCGTGAGGCTGGATATTTCTGAGCCCAGTCGTGTGTTAACTTGCACAGTCGCTCATTCTTCATTATTGGAGCGTATCCGTGATCGACAGTTTGATATCCCCATTTGTGTGTCCTTAGAGACGCGGTGCAGCGAGGAGGTGCCAAGCAGGTTACATTAGATGATGATGGAGTCTTGAGATTGCAGGGTAGAATTTGAGTGCCTAAAGTGGATGGGCTCCGAGAGGTGATTTTAGAGGAGGCCCATAGTTCACGGTACTCTATTCATCCGGGCGCCACGAAGATGTATCAGGATTTGCGGCAGCATTATTGGTGGCGTAGAATGAAGAAGGATATTGTAGCATATGTGGCTCGTTGTTTGAATTGTCAGCAGGTTAAGTACGAGCATCAGAGGTCTGGTGGTTTATTTCAGATGATTGAGCTTCCCAAGTGGAAGTGGGAGCGGATCATTATGGATTTCGTTACTGTGCTTCCGTCAACTCGGAAGAAGTTCGACGCAGTTTGGGTCACTGTTGATAGGCTGACCAAGTCAACGCATTTCATTCCTATGGCCGTCTCCAATTCATCCGAGGGATTAGCTGAGATTTATATCCGGGAGATCGTTCGTCTTGATGGTGTGCCGACATCTATCATTTCAAACCGGTGTACGCAGTTTACCTCGCGCTTCTAGAGAGCAGTTCAGCGAGAGTTGGGCACACGGGTTTTGTTGAGCATAACCTTTCCTCCCCAGACGGACGGGCAGTCCGAGCGGACTATTCAGATATTAGAGGATATGCTCCGAGCTTGTGTTATTGACTTTAGAGGTTCAAGGGATCATTTCTGGCCCTTAGCAGAGTTTACCTACAACAACAGCTACTAATTGAGTATCCAGATGGCTCCTTATAAGGCTTTATATGGTAGGCGGCGTCGATCTCCAGTTGGATGGTTTGAGCCGGGAGAGGCTCGGTTGTTGGGTATAGATTTGGTTTAGGAGGCCTTGGACAAGGTCAGGATCATTCAGGATAGGCTTTGTACAACTCAATTGAGGAAAAAGAGTTATGCAAATTGCAAGGTTTGAGATGTGGCTTTCATGGTTGGTGAGCGAGTATCGCTCTGAGTGTCGCCTATGAAGGGCGTGATGAGATTTGGGAAGAAGGGCAAGCTTAGCCCTAGGTTCATTGGCGTTTGAGATTCTTGATCGAGTGGGAGAGGTGGCTTATACACTTTCCTCGCCACCTAGTTTGTCAGCCGTGCACCCGGTGTTTCATGTATCTATGCTCCGGAGGTATATTGCAGATCCATCTCATGTTCTTGACATCAGCGCTGTCCAGTTGGACAAGGACTTATCTTATGCGGAGGAGTCGGTAGCTTCTCTAGACCGGCAGGTTCATCAGTTGAGATCCAAGAGTTTCCGTTCTGTTTGTGTTCAGTGGAGAGGTTAGCATCCTGAGGCATCGACCTGGGAGTCCGAGTCCGATATGCGGAGCTGTTACCCTCATTTATTTCCCGACTCAGGTACTTCCTTCTTCTGTCCGTTCGAGAACGAACGGTTGTTTTAGAGGTGGAGAATGTGACGACCCAAAGGGGTCATCACCAAGTTTCTTACCCATTACATGGTTCCGAGGCCTTGAAAACCTCATATTTAGTTGCGTCAATTTGCGTGTGCAGTACGGGCGCGTAGCCGGACAGGTTAAATATGAAATTCTATGACAAATGCTAAACTTTGATATTAAAATGAGTAAATTTGACTTCGGTCAACATTTTGGGTAAACGGACCCGGACCCGTGATTTGACGGTCCCGGAGGGTCCGTAAGAAAATGTGAGATTTGGGCGTATGCCCGGAATCGAATTCCGAGGTCCCAAGCCCGAGAAATGAATTTTTGAGTAAAATTGTTTTTCTGAAATTTATAAAGAAAAGTGAAATGAAAATTGGTTAGAATGTGTTGGTATCGGGTCCGTATTTTTGTTCTAGTGCCCGGTACAGGTCTTATATGTGGTTTAAGACATTTCTATGAAGTTTGGTTAAAATTGGACGTCGTTTGATGTGTTTCGCACTTAAAACTCTAAATTTGAAAGTTTATGATGTTTGAAGAAAAAGTAGTGATATTGAGGTTTGATTCATTGTTTTTGATGTTATTTTGGTTGTTTCATTACTCGAACAAGTCCGTAGGATGATTTTGAGGTCGTGTGTTCATTGGGTTTGAGGTTCTGAGGGCTCGGGTGAGTTTCGGGTAGGTCCCGGGAGGTCTTAGGCTTAAAATATAGCTGTTGGAGGTCATAGAACTCAGATCCCTGAACTTACCACCGTGGTCCGCGGTCCTTTTTCGCGGACCGTGCTGAGGGCTTCGTGGCCGCGGTCGTTGTCCGCGGTGGAGGAGCTGGGCCACTGGTCCGACTTCGGAGACTTATATCTTTTGAGCTACAGGGAATTGTGAGATGATTCAAAAATGAAAGTTGTAGCCCTTCGTGTCTATTGTAAGGAAGAGTGATAAAGCAAGAAGGGTGATGTCGTGCACAGTTTGCTATTGTGAGGAAGAGTGATAAAGCACGAAGGGTGATGCCGTGCACTGTTATTGTTCCCTTGCCGGGATTTAATTGTTTAATTGATGTTCCCTTGCCGGGATTTCTATTTCTATTCTTTTTACTCCCTTTCCCTTTGCTTGTGATTGTTGTTTGGGTGAGGAAGTGTGTTAAATCACGAAGGGTGATGCCATGAATTGTTTGCTATTGTGAGGAAAGAGTGTAAAGCACGAAGGGTGATGCCATGCATTGTTTGATATTGTGAGGAAAGAGTGTAAAGCACGAATGGTGATGTCGTGCCGTACGATGTACCATCCCGTACAGATATTCATTGATTATACTGTGAGGAAAGAGAGTAAAAGCACGAAGGGTGATGCCGTGCCATGATTTACATTGATTACATTATACATTGCATAGTGAGGAAGAGGTAAAAGCACGAAGGGTGATGTCGTGCCATGATTTACATTGATTAAATTATACATTGCATAGTGAGGGCGAGAGTAAAATCACGAAGAGTGATGCCGTGCAAGTTTGTGATTTCTGATCCTTATTGATATTTTGGCATTGTTGTTCCGTTCTTTATTTAAGATTTCTTATATGAAACTGTTATCTCCCCACAGCGTGTTCCCCTTCCTTTATTTCTTTTCCGTTGTATATATATATATATATTCGAACTGCAGAGGTTTACTTGGTAGTCTGGTCCTAGCCTCGTCACTACTTAGCCGAGGTTAGGCTAGGCACTTACTTAGCACATAGGGTCG